>OX359291.1:90964605-91099605 GCA_947179395.2 Pulicaria dysenterica
ACAAGGAAATGAAAGGATTGCCACAATGAAAGAAATATACTATGTGTTTATGAAGATGAAAATGAGATTCTCTCTCAACTTTTCATAGTTATCTTAGCAATCCTTCATTCTACCGCTTGTTTATTACTAACAAGTGGTATCAGAGCCAAAGGAGTGAAGATCTATCGAGTGTTATCATCAACAAATCGAAGTTTGAAGATCAAAGGGGCTGTTCATCGAAGAAAAAGGGGCTGATCATACGGTTTTCATCTCAAAAATCTCGTTTATGATCTGAAAAAGGGGTTATTGATCCAGAATCGAAGCTACAACTATTTGTTCTTTGTGCGAAATGACAAATTTCAACTGCTCAAGACACTACAAAGCAGATTGATCGAAGTTCATGGCTGTTATTGTCCAAGGTTCGGTAATATTATTCATCCTACGAAGGTCCTGTTTTGTATGTTAATGATTCTGATTTTCGTAGAGGATTGGTCGAAATTGGTTCTCGAATCATTTACAAGAACTTTTGATCTGAATCTGATTGATTTTGAAGCTTTCAAAATTTTGTCAAGAACAGTTGGAAAATTGAAGAACACTTTAGATCTGGGATTTTGATTTCAAAAAGGATAAAAACACCAAAAATTTGGTGTTTGTGTATGAAATCAAGTGTTGGTATGGGTGTTTGTGTTTGAGTGTGGAACTTGCACAAGTCAAGATCAAATCAAGTACAAATCAGGTACAAGTGGGCAGATTTGACATCTTTTGTGTCAGGTACGATAGCTATCAGCCGCACTTTTAAGTTCCTGTGCGATTAGCAAGAAATTCATCAAGTGTTGGCCAATCGCATGGATCCAATCGCATGGACCCAATCGCATGCGATTCGAATCACACTATCAGCCGCACTCTAGGGCTATCGCATGTGATCGAGCTGAATTTGGTTAAGTATAGGGTTCTATCAGCCGCATCTTGTCAATCGCATGCGATTCAATCTGAACCATTCGCACGCGATTCAACCAGATCCAATCGCACATCCTATCGCGTGGATCCAATCGCATGCGATCCAAACAGGTTTTTCAGACTTGCAATTTTCACTCAAAATTTCAAATTTTTCATCCGAAATGCATTTTCTGATATAGCGATATTCTTCATTTTCAAAAAATTTCGCGCTGACCTGGCAGCTCGACCCCAGCCAGGGGCTCTGCCCCTTGGACCCCGCTATCAGGGGCGCTGCCCCCGAACCCCCGTCGTCGTTCTGACTGATTTAAGTTGCCACCTTGATTTCTAAGTCAAGTGTTTGGATTTTTTGACTAAGTCAGGAGTTCTCAAAGTTTCAGTTATCATTCTGATGTTTCTAGATTTGGGTTAGCTTTGGGTCATTACTACCATGCACTTAATTCCTAATACCCTATGTCTAGTCATCCTGCCCTTTCCTAACTGATTTTTGGTTCTTCTTTCTTAGTGTCACCAATATCTGGTCTCAAAACCAGATTTTGGTCATCAATTCCTTGTTTCTTTAGAATCTTGGTAGTCTTTTATCAGTCAGTTCTGAATTCTGATTTGTCATTCTTATCTTTCAGAATTCGTGTATCGTTGCTTGATTGTCTTAACCAACATCCGTTTACTTCATGTTTGCGAAGAGTTTGATAGATTTTTGTGTGCTTTCGAATAAGGATGTATCTGACTCCCTGTTCACGTTATGCGTTCAAAGTCACCTTTTCTATAGTCGTACAGGTTGAAAAGGCTTGAATATGATTTCAGCTCCCTGTGTTCCTTAACGCTTATTTCTTACTATAGAATCCTTATCCGTTCCAAGTTCGTTTGTATCCACTTGTCTTTCATTCTTTTTGTCACTTGTTGTGATCCGGACTAGGTTGATACTCTTGTACGAGACTTCTCAGATTTTCGATTTGGTTTATGTACTCACTTTGGATCTACAATCACTCCTCAACGATCCATTTTGGCTCACAAGTGGTAGAAGTTATTAGACTGATGCTTCACAACTGAACATTTTTCGTGATGACCAGTAGAGATATAAAGATTTATTCAGTTGGTTACTGCTTGAGACATACTTTAGCAGGTATTCAGTCTAGGGGGAGAACTACTCAGAAGAAAGAGCAAGTATTCTCGCACCAAATTTTGTCAAGGATCAAGAGCAACATTGTAGGGGGGAGGATTTCCCCGCTTGTGATTCTAGGAGGAGTAAGCAAAATATTCTCCTCTGATGATGAATCCTTATACGCTTCTGCTAATTGCCTAAATGCTCGAGAGCTACATTGTAGGGGGAGGGTTTCCCCGGTTGTGATTCTAGGGGGAGTAAGAAACATATTCTCTCCTGTTGATGAATCCTTTTATGCTTCCGCTGATGCTATCAATGCTCAATGATCCACATGCTGAAAACCTCTATATGCTAAATTGATTATATAACCAGAGGCGATCAATGCCTTAGGTTACTGGAGCGCTACAAGACAATAAGCACAAGACCCTCAAGATGCTGAAAAGATCAAGACTTCTATTCATTTTATTCTGCAACTCCTATTCCATTCCAAAGGGGGAGATTGTTAGAACTGTATTATTGTAATAGAATAGGAGTTATAACAATAGTTGAGGGTGCCACAATGAAAGAAATATACTATGTGTTTATGAAGGTGAAAATGAGATTCTCTCTCAACTTTTCATAGTTATCTTAGCAATCCTTCATTCTACCGCTTGTTTATTACTAACATTGGAGCTATCCAACTGTGCAGAGCACTGGGGCCTTACCCTTGCTGAAACCTAGTTCACCTGCATGCACAACATACTGAAACATAAGCTTTCGATTAGTGAACATACTAACTGAACTGATTAAAAACATATATAGTTTAATCGAACTCTTTTCAGGATGTCTCACATCCAAGTTGAACACCTGCAAAACTGTTCAAACTGTTAACTGGTCCAGGGGTAGAACCACACCTCGGTGAAATCAAACCCCTGACACTTTGCTTGGGTATAAGGATCTCAATATACCCTATCTCTGTCTGTAATGCTATAACTGGGTGGTACTGTACCTTTAAACAATAATCTTAACTCATTACACAAACGTATCATAACACATATATCATACTGTTCACCTTATACATATATGCATACTGATCATACTAAATACTACAACATAGTGTTACTGAACCTCACCTAATCAAATCACATATCAAACATACAATTGATATACTGTTCACTTAATGCACATATGTATGCTAATCTGATTAAAGGTAAGTACACTCACCTTAGCAGCAGTTAAGAATATACTTCTACCACAAAGACGTCAGTCTCTTATTGCCTACAAGCAATAAACAAGTACTGCATTAACTTCTAGACTTGTTGCGAATATTCTAACTGACTGCTAACATCTCAAAAATGAACACCCTCCTACGGCCGTAAGGAAAATTCCCTACGCTCGCAGGAGTTCCACTTACTACGGCCGCAGGGGTCAGTCTCTACGCCCGTAGGCTCATTTTCTTCGTCCTTAGACGGTAACTCAAAAATACTATCCTACGCCCGCAGGGAACCTTTCCTACGGCCGTAGAAGGCAAAACAATCAAAAACCCTTAACACCTTCCTACGCCCGTAGGGAATAACCCCTGCGGCCGTAGGAACAGTCGGTACATCATACTCGTCTGCTCTGTTACGAACAACAACTGAAAACTCAAGATTTTACAAGATTAAGCAACTAAAACTCTGTTTCAAACATCACTACTACTTCTTTATCATATGCTACTAATTAACACATCAAAACAACACAAAAACACATTAACTCAAGCTAATAACATGGATTCCACTCTTGAATCCCTTTCTTGACCTAGAAACTCAAAGGAACTAAGAAGAACTCATACCTCAAGCTTATGAAACAATTTTGCTGCTGAAATCAAGTGTTAAGAACACTATTTTCTTGATCAAAACTCCACAAATGGTTGTGTACGTGTGTGTGTTTTTGTCTGTGCTTGCAAATGGTCCCCTTTGACCAAAGATAGTCAAATGCATATATATATATATATATATATATATATATATATATATATATATATATATATATATATATATATATATATAATTAAACTTTCAAACAATGGCAATTCAGCCCCTGAACTTAATCACTTTGCACACTTGACAACTTTAGCCCTTCAAGTTTTAATCACATAAACACATAAAGGGCAACTTACTAAATACACATACGACACTTAACAATAAAAGGAAACTTTCAAACTTTGAGGTGTTACAAGACCGAATGACCATTATTTGGTAATTTTACTCCTTCAATAATACCAACTATTTTTAGCTTTTAATATTCCAATGTTCAAACCTTTCATAGCCAAGATTAAACTAAAAGGAGCCAAGGGATCACCTTGCCTAACACCATGTGTCATAGGAAATTTCTTAGACGGGGAGCCATTAATTAGAACCGAAACTATGGATGATTTTAGACAACTTTCAACTCTCAATTTATAATAAATATATATTTATTATCGTCTTATTTTTATCTACATTTTGATGTAATTTTACCTTAATCTGACGCAACATTTTAAAAATTATATTTAATGTTTTTATTAGTAAAAAAATGTATATTTCATAACCATTAAAAAAAAGTGTGTTACTATCTTTGATTTTGTGTTAATCAAAATGTAATGACAGTTAATCTTTTCTAAATAGTAATAAGTAATTCTTGCTTATCTTATTTATAAAAATACAAACTTTTGAACATATTTATCACTAAATCAGTATTAATTTACTATGAGGTATTTTTGACTTAGAGTATATGAGAATATACATCTACAACATATTAGTGGGGTATAATACCTTTTTATGGGATAGTTTATATTTGTGAATCCTCAAATCAGTTATCTTTTCGTTAACATAATCGTACAAACATTAAATTATTGATCTGTTTTTCAATGCCAATGATTTCATAACAAAATATTGGTTAAAATGTGATGATTTTAATATACACACTATTTGTAAGTGATTAAGCAGCTGATATCAACTTGTAACACCGCGATTTTGAAAACCAGTTTTTTTAATAGTAATTCAAGAATCCTAACTGCGTGGATCCGTTTGTAAACACAACTTAAACCAAACCCAATGGAAATATTTAAAGTGGCTATAACTATAAGCAAAATTAGGCCTGTAAACGAACCGAACGAACACGAACGGAGGCATGTTCATGTTCGTTCGTTTATTTTTAACCGAACACGAACACGAACACGAACATTTAATCGAACGAAATTTCCTGTTCGTGTTCGTTCGTATAAAAGATGAGGGTGTTCGTGTTCGTTTGTGTTCGTTCATCTAATTACTAAACGAACGGTTCACGAACTTTAACGAACATAAACAGAGGGCTGGAGGGCTGGAAATCAGCAAGAAATCAGTAAGAAATCAACAAAAAAATCTACTAACCTGATGGAGAAATATCGGAAGGCTGGAGGTCGGCTGAAGCTCGACTGAAGGGTAGAGATCGGAGGGCTGGAGGTCGACGAAGCAGGTGATAAGAGGCTGTGGTGCGACGCTGTGCGACGATGGTGAAGGGCTGTTGTGCGACGGTAGCTGTCGACGAAGCAGGGCTGTTGTGAGACGGTGGTGAAGGGCTGTTGTGCGACGGTGGACGGCAGCTGAGGACCCTCCTGAGGGTGGACGACGAGGAGAGAACGAGAGGAGCGGCGGTGTTAAAGGACGGCTGGACTTGACGATTGAGACTTGAGAGAGGCTAGGGTTTGTTTCTAATTAAAACCCTTCTTTTTATCACTTATTTACTTATTTATTTACTTATTTAGTATTTTTAAAATGAAACTTAATTTAAATGAAAGATAAGTTAAATTACTTAATTACAAATTATATGTATTATATAAATATACAAACGAACATAAACGAACAGCTAACCGAACGGTTCACGAACATAAATGAACGAACGAGAGCCTTGTTCATGTTCGTTCGTTTAACTAAACGAACGGAAAATTTTGTTCATGTTCGTTTGTTTAATAAACAAACGAACATAAACGAACTTCCCGCCGAACAATTTCACGAACGGTTCATGAACGTTCGGTTCGTTTACAGCCCTAAGCAAAATTAGCCACGATATACAAAACTACTGTTGGTGTTACTGAAATTGTTCACCGACCATCACAAACAAATATATACAAACATTAGCATTAAGATAAGTGTTCCTCCAAAAGCATTAGCATAATAAGCAAATAGACAATAGCATATCAGAAACATAACACTCTTTTACACATCCCATGACCTCCCGAGGAACACTAAACAATGGTCGGGCCTGGGTTTGAGACTGAATACTAGCTTTGCATATCTAAAAAGAAGGTTACGAGCTTACTATCCGAGTTTTGAGACAATGTTACTGAGCTAATGAGGTGATTTATGTATTCGTTATTACTTATAATTTGGGTTTTATGTAATAACAATGAGAAATGATGGTTAAATTATATTATAAATCCTTAAAAATTTTGAAATTAAGAACCATTAATTACTTATATAGATGTTTGAACTCACTTTTTAATACTGTGTTTTTTATAATTCCACTTTGATTGAAAAAGCAAGTATGACTGATTGTGTATCAAATGGGCGTCTAACATATGAAAAGAATGAACACATAAATAGTTGCATGATATCAATGAACATCTTTTTGATCGAAATTATTTTTGAGAGAGGAAGTTTTGTTTTCAACAAATGAAAAATGTTGGACACATAAATGATTATATGTTATCAATGTTAAAAAATATAGATGTATCATATTTCAGTGCAAATAAAATATATTAATGTGAACTTTTATGTCATTTTTTAAAAATCATTGTACATACCGAATATACTTAATTCTCTCAAGATTTTATCTTTGTGACGAAGATTGTACCTAACAAATAAGTAGTATACATATAGTTACTACGTAATTCTGAACATATGATAGCCCGTCTTAATTTAATCTTAAAACATTCGATAAATATGTGTTTTTATTAGTTATTATTTATGGATATAATTTTGTTCGGCTTAATTGTTATATATATATATATATATATATTATGCCGTATTATAAGTAAAAATATTTTAAGTTTTTTAAATCTGACCTCATATGTACACCGATAATTTAACTAGTTTAATATTAAAAGAGTAGAATTAGAAGTAAACCAACCATCCTAGAACACGTGACAAAAAATAAAAGATAAAAACTTAACAGGCCATGGTTTCATCGTTTTATACTTTTATGTAGTTAGTGGGTAAATTATGTCGAAAATTACTTAAATTTATTAATTATTCTATAACATATATTGAGGAATGGGAAATAGTGTAAAGTTTTTTGCTATTTTCTGCCAATTTCTGTATGTTGATTTGTAGTATGTGGGGGGTCATTCACTGAAACAATATGTTGGCTATTATGTTTTTGATATGTCATTGTCTCTTAAAATACCAAACAAACTTTTTTTTAGCAAAGTAGGGATTAGCAATTCAAATTTTAATTTGGTCGGGAGATTTTTATTAAATAAAATTTTATTAATGAAATTTTCTTTAAATAAAATTTTCATTAAAAACTTCGTATAGTCTGTATTGCTAGCATCTTGTAATTTTATTTCTTTAAATAAAATTTTCATTGTTTTTTTAAGGCAAAGATTATTGTTTTATTAATGAAAACCAAACATATTTACATCGTAATGGCTTACCCAAAGCTATTGTATCAGGAACCTATAGGCTATTACAACCTCCCGTTAGCATATTCGTATGGGTTTAGTTTTAAAAAGTGTACAGAACTGTTCACTTTTTGTTATTGTATATACCAAAATTTCAAAACTACTATTTGATGTATCAAGGTTCCTAAAACTACCTTTTAATGTATGGTAACTTGTTATAGCATGTTCATGTTTATGTGGCACAAGTTTATGTGATGAGGCAGTGACATGGCGGATGATGTGGCAGGTAATATGTATTTTCAACTGAAAAATAATTGAAAATGTAATTACTATTAATTTAATTTAATAATGAAAATATTAATTCATCTTCAACGTTTGAAATCTGAGATCTAGACTTCAACCGATCTGAGATCTGGACTTCATCCGTCGCCACCACCATCAGGTCATCATCGCCACCATCAACTGCACCGTAAACCGCTCGCCATCAGTTGTGTTTGAACACCAAGAACACCATCTTCATCTTAGGGTTTCGATTTGGGGGACTTCAATTTGGGGTGGCGCTTCATCTCCGGTTCCATTTAGAGTTCCGGCGACTATTCTTCATCTTCGGTTTCATTTAGGGTTTTAGCCACCATCTGATTTAAAGTTCGCGATTAGAGTTCTTGTTTATGTTCGACAGTTGCTTCGTTCAACCACATCTTTTACTTCGTTCAATTTGAGTGGTTCAACCTTGACAGATTCATTTTCGACTGTTGCTTCGTTCGATTTTGATTTGGGGTTTCGATTAGGAGGTTTTTGATTTTTCGTTGAATCTTGGTTTCATCGACATCCGGGTTTCATCGACATCTTACAAATTAGGTTTCAATAAATTCGTTTCAAATAAATCGATAAAGGTTCGATTTTCGATTTGCTTTAGTTTACTTTCTGATCTAGCTTTAGTTTAGTTTCCAACAGTTACGGTTCATTTGTTGTCCATCTTTGTATTTTCTTTCAGATCTAGAATTTGAGATTTTAGGGTTCATAATCTGTTGTTCGATTATTTACATCATCTGTTTGTTCATAATCGTTTTTAGGTTCATAATCTGTTGTTCATAATCTGTTTGTGGGTGAACCCATATATGTTTTTGTTTAAATGTAGAATGAAGATGAAGATCTTCATATGTTCTTCATTGATCTTCATATTTTCTTAAAAAAATATGACTTGACATTAGTAACTGATGTGGAGGTACATGTGGTAAATCACATATATGAAAAATAAATAAAAAATACTCAAATGACCTGCTACCTGACCAGGAGGTAAACTACTACATTAAATGGTAAAAGTGGAAAGTCGGATACACTAAATGATAGTTTTGAAAGTTAGGTATATACAATAGCAAGAGTAGTGTTGGAGAGCCTAAGCTAAGTCCATAATTTTTCCATTGTTTAAAAAACGCACAAATAGATAAATTAATTACGGTACTTTGAGGAGGTCAGGAGGTGTTTAGTTGAGTCTCAACTACTAATTAGCTCAATATGTACTCTAATATCGTGTGCATATACGCATGTGTCGTTTAAAACTCGACCTAACCATGGAAGACACACACTATTAATATATACATTTACGAGGTTATGTTAATGATCGAGGAGAAGAAATATATATACTCTGTAAAAGGTTACTAAAAACATGTTGGATTAACAAGCTCGTATGTGGAGTCGAACTAAACTATTTGAAGTATATAGAGGTTAGAGAAAGACAAGGGAAATAAAAGACTCGATTAGAAAACAAGACAACTTTTGAACATTTAATAATTAGGGGACCGTTATATATCTATGAAAGAGCTCAAAGATGTGCACAATGTTAGTCAAATAGCTTGTAGTAGGTCGGCAAAGCCATGATGTCAAGATTCAACTTTTATCGGCGTAATTGTTCAAAAGTCTGTTCTAGTTTAAGTAAGTTGATAAAAGTAATTCTCTTAATTTATAGCGTTAACTATCAATTTAAACTACTAAATCATAAATTTACATAATTTTATTTATAACAAGACTTAACCTATAACTTTATAGGATAATAAAATTTATATAGCGATACCTATAAGCCATTTGATAAAATAGTGGATTTGTACGTACGTGTGTTATTACAGTGTGATACTAGTACGTATTTTGGTTGTGCATCATAATCAATATTGTGATAATTACGTCTACACACTAGCTAGGCATATATAAATTATAAACGAGTAACAAGTGGCACCTAACCAAGTGGGAACAAAAGGCGATATATAACCACCTCCATCAATCCACTCCAATCCAATCCAATATTGCTACGTACAGTTTCAATAACCGTATCTTTACTCATTCAGTCAAACGTCCTTCTCCTACTCAGTTCTGACATATACATATAAATATATACATATAAATATATATATATATATATAGGGGAGGGTTCCATCGAGAACCGATTTTAGTGCGAGAACCAATCTTAACCGTTGATTTGATAAGTAGTATTCATGAATGAAGAGCGTGGGGGGATCAAGTGTGACATGGTGTATGTAAGGAATTCATGGGTGAGCAATGACATTGAAAGAGGAGGAATTTGACGGCTTAGATTGGTTTTTCCGCGATTCTCGCACTAAAAATAGTTGTTAATGGAACTTCTTCCTATATATATATATACTTAGTCTTAATTATATACATAGAAAATTCTCGTATTAATTTGTTTGACCAATAATAATATAATAATACTTACTATAATATTACTATTATTCAGTTCCAACATATATATATATATATATACAAAAGTTAATGCGAGAACCGTTGTTAGCGCGAGAACCGCGAGAACCAATTTAAGCCGTCCAATTCCCCCTCCTTCAATGTTATGGCCCACCCATGAATTCCTCACATGCACCCTGCCACACCCTATCCTCCACACTCTCCTTCCATGATACTTCCCATATCCAAGGAACGGCTGAGATTGGTTCTCGCGGTTATCGCACTAACAACGGTTCTCGCATGAACCCTCCCCTATATATATATATATATATAAATTGGATCAATAGAAACCCCCTTAAACAAAAACCTCAAAGTCCAATTCCTGGCCGTTAGATCGATCAAATCAATGGTTAAGATCTACAATGACATTATTGTAAATAACTAAACAATTATAAGATTTAATTAGAGAAGGAGGGGTATTATGGTCAAAGCCCCATTTTTTTATTTTTTTTACCCCTTTGATCTTTAAATGACCATAACTATTTCATTTTTTTGAATTTGAGCAAAAAAATTATACCAATCTTCTTATTTTTTTAATCCTCTTTCAAACGAGACCACTCTTCATATATTTCTGAAAAAAAAAATTCGACGAAATGACGAAAATGATGAAAA
The DNA here is from genome assembly GCA_947179395.2 of Pulicaria dysenterica. Lineage (NCBI taxonomy): Eukaryota > Viridiplantae > Streptophyta > Magnoliopsida > Asterales > Asteraceae > Pulicaria > Pulicaria dysenterica. The sequence goes on from OX359291.1 coordinate 90,975,600, forward strand.
TGACAAAATTTATCATTTTCGTCACCTGCTGTTATATCATGTAATAGCAGGTCCCGAAAATGATAAATTTTGTCATTTTTATCATTTTCGTCACCTGTTGTTACATGATATATAAGAGGACACGAATATGATTAAAATAACAAAAATTTTATCATTTTCGTGCCCCTTGTATAACATCTAAGAGCAGGTGACGAAAATGATAAAAATTTTGTCATTTTTATCATTTTCGTATCCCCTTATATACCACTAAAACAGTAGGTCCGAAAATGATAAAAATGACAAAAATTTTTATCATTTTCGGACCTGCTGTTTAAGTGGTATATAAGGGGATATGAAAATGATAAAAATGACAAAATTTTTATCATTTTCGGACCTGCTGTTTAAGTGGTATATAAGAGGATATGAAAATGATAAAAATAACAAAATTTTTATCATTTTCGAACCTGCTGTTTAAGTGGTATATAAGGGGATATGAAAATGATAAAAATGACAAAATTTTTATCATTTTTGGACCTGCTTTTTAAGTGGTATATAAATGGATGTGAAAATGACGAAATTTTTATCATTTTCGTCACATGCTCTTATATGTTATACAAGGGGCACGAAAATGATAAAAATTTCATAATTTTCATCATTTTCGTATCCCCTTATATATCAACAGCAGGTGCGAAAATGATAAAAATGACGAAATTTTTATCATTTTCGTCACCTGCTCTTATATGTATACAAGGGGGTACGAAAATGATAAAAATTTCGTCATTTTCATCATTTTTGTATCCCCTTATATACACTTAAACAGCAGGTCTGAAAATGATAAAAAATGACGAAATTTTTATCATTTTCGTCACCTGCTCTTATATATATACAAGAGGGCACGAAAATGATAATTTTTTTTTATCATTTTTGTCATTTTTGTAATTTTTTTTTCTTCAGAAATATAGGAAGAGTGGTCTCGTTTGAAATAGGATTAAAAAATGAGAAGATTGGTATAATTTTTTTGCTCAAATTCAAAAAATTGAAATAGTTATGGTCATTTAAAGATTTGAGGGGTAAAAAAAATAAAAATATGTGGGTTTTAAGGGTTGAAAGGTGAACGTGAGTTTTAAGCTCTTGGATTTCATTTTCCCATTTTGTCCTTTTAGATAAGTGGCTGAGATTGTGACTTTAGGGTTTTTGTTTAAGGGGGGTTTTCTATTGAATCTCACTCAAATTAAAAGAGAGAAAGTGTGTATATATATACGTACGTAGGTAAGTAATTAAGTTACGTATATTAAATAATAAATGTATGTAGATAGATGGTCACCTACCTTCACCGCCCTACTTAATCCATTGCCAGCTAGCTACTTTCTGCTAATTAAACCTGCACTGCACCTTCGAATCCATCCGAGTATATATATATATATATATATATATATATATATATAGGGATTCTATATGACCCCCTTACAAAGTCTATTTAACCCACATGATTTGATATATGTGAGGAAAAAAACTATATTGAAAAATGTGTGGGATTGATTTGTCATATATTTATGTGAGAGAGAGGAGGCTAAATAGTATCACCACACACACACACATATATATATATATATTTTGTCATATCGCATGTGCCACGCCCCGTTTTTTTTTTTTTTAGAAAAGCAAATTTGTATTATATAACAATATATCTTTGTACATCCATTTTCAGTTGGACAAACCCATAAGATATGGGCATTACTAACCTATCCATGTGTTATCATAATAAATGGAGAAACACCTCCTACATTTACTAATATAACTGAGGATAAGAAACCGAGAACTTCAAACAACGAACTTCCACCAATGCAATCATGACAGCCGAATTGTTTGGGGAGACAACAACCACGAATTCCAGTTGAGTTTTTCCCCATTTTTTATGCGAGCCCGAATGCATTGATAACCCAACAGTTGTATTTGGAACGATATATCCAATAAGTTATTTCTTATTGTTTTGTTTAACCACCAATATTATTTCTTTCCTACACGTTTTCGATCATCGTATTACATGCATCCATCTTTAATTTTACTAGCTAATTAACACATAATATTACATATATACTTATTGCTAGCTTGTTAGTTAATTATTTTATTAAATCTTTTTATTAATTAATTAAGTATCATATATTGCAATATATACCACATTTTACTAGCCCTTCCATTCCTCTGTGTGTTTGCATTTTATTCTTGTTATAATAATTTAGGAAAATTAAATAAGTTGTAACGAGATATATGAACGTATCATCCTTTTCACAAGTGTTCGACAACCCGGCTTCATGATAGTCTAGTCTAGATATATGGTTATATATATCAATTAAAAGAATCTTATATGAAATGAGAAAATACTATATATTATACCCTAGAAACCAAATTATATATATATATATATATATATATATATAGGAGGGTTCATGCGAGAACCGTTATTAGTGCGAGAATCGAGAGAACCAATCTCGGCCGTTCCTTGGATATGAGAAGTTTTATGGATGGTGAGCATGGAGGGATAGAAGTGTATGTGAGGAATTCATGGGTGGGCAATGACATTGAAGGAGGCGGAATTGGACGGCTCAGATTGGTTCTCGCGGTTCTCGCACTAAGAATAAAACATACCAACCGTTATATCGTTTATATAATTTTCTCTTATAACGTACGTACATTAATGATGGTTAATTTGATTTGGGTTGTTGAGAAAATTTGTTGTTCCATCATAGAGGGTTTGACATCAACCGTTAATTATTTTCAAGACAAATTTGCACCAAATAAATTAATCAGACATATGTATATTTATAGCATTCGTACGTAAAAGAATAATATATATATATATATATATATATATATATATATATATATATATATATATATATAGGGGAGGGTTCAAACAAGAACTGTTTTTCGTACGAGAACTACGAGAACTAATATCAGCCGTTCCTTGGATATGGGAAGTTCATGGATGGAGATCATGGAGGGAATCAAGTGTGGCAGGGTGCATGTGAGGAATTCATGGGTGCGCAATGACATTAAAGGAGGGGGAATTGAACGGCTCAGATTGGTTCTCGCAGTTCTCGTACGAAAAACAGTTCTCGTTTGAACTTTTGCCTATATATATATATATATATATATGACGGTTTAAACGAGAAAGGTTTTTCGTACGAGACTGTGAGAACCTATCTTAATGGCTATGTTTTTTGGCAACCTATTAATACTTCGTTAATGACCTATTAATGACGCATTAATGAGAGTTATTTTGAGAAAATCAAACTTCGCAAATTAATGACGGCTCAGCCGGACGCAATTAACGGTTAGGTAAAAATGTAAATTACCAAAATACCCCTATTAATGAGTCATTAATGACGCTAAAAACAGTTGTCGCAGTTCTCATACGGAAAACAGTTCTCATTTTAACTTTTATATATATATATATATATATATATATGGGTTTGGTTTTTATATATCTTTCTTCGGCTAATGTGGAAGATTAGAAACCAAAAACTTTTCAATCAGGGATCCAATATTTGTTTCTCAAATCTATAGTCCTGCTGACTCCAAAACATGTCATTGAGTCTTTCCTTTGGTATAAAATTAGGCTGCTGTAAAATCCGATAGATCTTAGATGAGAGTATTGGCTTTGTAATTCAATTTTTTGTGTTTCTTAATGTACCTTTTTCTAGCTACTCACTAGCTTTTATTTATTTGGCTTGTTAGAGGGGGGGAGGGGGGGTGTTTGATAACCATGGCCCTTTCTCTTTCGAGTTGTTGATGAATAAGGTTATAGGTTATTTTAATTCACGAGTTATATATACATATATATATGTTTTCTAATAATCAAGTGTTAAAATATTACTATGTGATAGAAATTTATTATGAAAAATTTAGTTTCTAAAATCTTTTGTAATAATTAAGTTAATTGACATTAACTTAATGTTTTAAATATTTTTTCTTATTAGGGAAGTTTAATTTGGTTACTAAAATGGTATATATGAATTTCATAAACTCCATCTAATAGTTATTTCATGTAACAATTTTGTTTTAGTTTGATATGAGGGTAAATTGGTAATTTCAAAATATTTAAAATTAAGAAATTAAGACAAAGATCTAAATGTTTTATAAGATAGTATAGATTATATATTATACTAGATTAAATACCTATGTGATACACGGGTTGATCTTAAAAAATGATAAATATTTAAACATTAATATAAAAAAGAATAATTATTAAACACAAAAAAAATTAGAACAAAAAAATGGTGACAGACGGCGTCAACAACGGTAGAAGAGTCAACGCGAAAAGAGGACATACGTGACAGCAAAAACGTGGTATCGTTATACGAAAAGACGTGATTGTATTTTTTTAGATGTTATCGATCATTATTGTTATAATTAACATAATTAAGTAAATTAATTATAGATTATAACTAAAAGAATTTAAAATAATTATAAAATGTTCTAAAATTATAACAAGTAAAATATGGTTTAACGTTTTATAACTTATTAAATATATCGCACAACATTTTGATATAATGAGTCAAATTATTAAAAAAAAATAACTTACTTTATCGAAATTCAATTTTTAATAAAAGGATGGTTAAGGTTATACTAGCATCGTGTCCGCGCAATGCGGCTGAGTTGAATAGTTTGTGTTTAATAACATGTCCGGTTTCAAGAATGTAAAGATATGGTACTCGCGGAATGCGGTTTTGCTTTTTCTCATCAACTCTTTTATTGAGCTTTAAATAATTTTTTGAGAGCAAAAACTAAGAAAAAAAATATGTAATTGTTAACTAATTAGAGAGAAAAATAATCTAGTTTTGAAAATTTTGTTTATGTAAGTGATTTAACAAAATTTAGATTAATTAAATTGTTGGTGTTATGTTTAATAAATTTTTAGAAACAATTACCATAAGTAGTTGAGATAATTAAGGCGATAAATGATTGAGCTTAAGGTTTTGTATTATTTGCATAAAAATATGAACTAATTAAAATTAAGTAGTCCTAATAAATAAAAAAGAGAGAATGTTAAATATTTTATAAGATTGTATAGATAATCAAGATTTATTGAATTAAAGGTTAGAATCATACAATAACTTTTATCTCATTTAATCTTGTATTTATATTATTAGAAGATGAAACAAATTTGTAACACCCGCGTTTAGGGCCTGTTGTTTCGTGGCGGTGGTAAGTTATTTAATTGTTTATATTAGTATATTTGATTGTTAATAATTATTTGCTATTTATTTATATATTTATTTGTTGCTTACTTGGTATTTAAATTGGACCGCGAGGTAAGAGGTAAAAATATTAGTTTAATATTTTTATATGGTATTGGTATCATATGATTCGTTTTTATACGAGGGTCCCGAATAATACCTCGTTGCTTGTTAATGACTTGAGTAGACCGCTTTAATTAGGTTCATGTATGCTAGATAACAGTATTTGACACTGTGTGTTGTTTTAAATTATTTCCCAGCCAACTTTGTGGTTATATTGACTTTGAGAAATCAAGTTTCTTCTTTGTGTTTATTTTGCTTTCTTGGTGAGGTGAAAAAGAGGAAACCCAAGAACTCTCATAGCTCCATACTTTGATTCTTCATTTTGTGTAGTGTAATATTTTCAGTCTTGACCTATATATATATAGCATTTGTATATGTTTGTTTCCGTTTGTTGGTTCGGGCTGCATAAGAGAGGAGAGAAAAGAACCATTAGCTCACACATTCACAACTTGAGTCTGTGATTCTGTTTTCGAGTTCTAAAGCGAGGGTTAACGTTTGGATTTCGAGCAAGAGGTGATGTTGTGTTGTTTATGTCGAGTTTTGATAAGAAAATTATTGAAAGTTGAGTTTTAGCCGTGCGAAGTGAAGTCCATTCCGTGCGTAGTGGTTCCACTTCGTACGAAGTGCATGTTGTAGAAGATGAAGTCGATGAGTTTTGGTCGCACGAAGTGAGGTTCACTCCGTGCGTACCAGTGCCCATTGCGTGCGAAGTGGGTTAGCCACTTCGTGAGTTTGAAGTTCAATACGTGCGAAGTGGAGTCCACTACGTGCGTAGCGACTCCATTACGTGCGTAGTGATTCAGACGATAATTCTGTAATTTTATTGCTTGTAGCCAATGAGAGTTGTCGCTTTTGTAAATTGGAATGTAATCCCAATTACTGACTAAGTTATGATGTGTTTCAGGAAACGAGAAGGCTCAGTGAAATTAGAATACTGAGTGTGGTGTTGGAGAACACAGGTGAGTGGACTTTAATGCACCAGTGGTTTTAGTTGTAACTGTTATGGATACTTGGATTTTATACGATTAATCATGCGATAGACTGTTTAGTCTGATATGATTGTTTGATTGGTTATGTGATGATTATTGAAATTGTGTCCAAGATATGAGTATCAATGCATGAAATTGTGCTCATGATGTTTGTGGCAGAGGTCAGCTAAGCGTGGTTTTGGGCTGGGTCAGTTGCTTCTGGTTAGGCAGTTTTAGATCCTCTGTTGCATTTGTTGTAGCAGAGGGGGTTTAACTGTGCCAGTTAGCAGATGGCTATCGGTAGATCATTGCTATGGCCAGCATTGGTCGTAGGCTCGGCAGAGCCGCCGGTCCTTTGATATTTGAGATAAACTGTTCTTGTGATCGTTGTGGTTCTGCTTTAATTGCTTGTGGCTTGATTTTCATTCACTTAGCTTTGTGCTAATTCCCCACCCTAACTCTCTGTTTCAGGTTTTGAGGGCACGGTAGGTTGCAGCTTTTGTGTACAGGGAAAGTTTGACCGTAGCTCTGATATTTTGGGTTTTAGAATGATGAGCCATACTTTATGAAATGTTTTGTAACACTAAAGGAAGTACTGTATGTTTGTACAGTGTTGGTTTTAACTTTTAATGTTATTTCCTTTTTAGTTTTATAACGTATTACTTCCGCTGTGATTTAAAAAAAAATATGGCTTGTATTTTTGCGGTGTTACAGTTTGGTATCAGAGCCCTGGTTTGGCATGCGAGCACATTTAGAGTGTTCAATTCCCAAATCTTGGCTCGAGGTTGGTCAAACCTTTCCTGTGGGGGAATTAGAGTGTTTGGATTTGTTGTGTGTGTGTACTAACGGTTGTCTAATAAGTTTGGAGGTGATGTGATTGTAATAGATATGACAAGTCAAGAGATCCCAACCGAGATTCCGGTGACCCTTGCTCAGGCTGGAACTTCTACAACTCCAGTTTTAGAGAATCCAGTAATAGTCAACACCTCGGGTAAAGAAATAGATACAACTCAGAATGATTATATATTTCAACTTGAAAGTGAACTACAGGAGCTTCGAGAAACAGTTCACAACTTTGAGCAGCGGAGGTTGATACAGAATTCTCAAACACCGATTCCAACAGCAGCTGTTGCTACAGTGTCAACAACACCACCACTTTCAGTACCATTTTCTGTTCCATATTCTACTGTTGCTTCACAGGGTACACAACAGCCGATTATCTATCAATTTACTGCACCAGGAACTTACCCCTACCCAGGATTTGGTCAACATAATAAATATAAGCAATTCATGGATTGTAGACCTTCAGAGTATAGCGGTAGTACGGACCCCAATAAAACTTTGAATTGGTTGAGGGAGATGACCAAGGCCTTGGATACTGCGAAATGCGAGGAGAAAATGCGAGTATTATATGCTACTCAAAGACTCCAAGGAGATGCCATGGTATGGTGGGATTCGATTACAGGTCATTTTACAAAGCAGCAGATGAGTAGTATTACTTGGGAGCAATTTGAGGGAAAGGTTTGTGAGCAATACTGTGGATCTTTTAAGATGGAACGAATCAAGAAGGAGTTCATGGATTTGCAGATGACCGATAATATGTCTGTGGATGAATTGATTAGGCAATTCAATGAGAAATTACGATTTGCACAGCAGTGGGTTCCGGACGAAGCTTCAAGAGTTCAGCATTTTGTGAGAGCTTTGCATCCAGATTACAGGAGTGCTACCAGGTGGGCTAGCACTTTATCTCAAGCTTTTACCCTAGCTAAGTCAGCTGAGGGTGATGCTCAAGCCAAGGAGAAGTTGAATAAAGATAGAATCTCTCAACAGAAATCCCGGTTTGATTATTTTTATACCCAACATCGGCAGGGAACTCAAGGAGGTCAGGGAAGTCAACGTCAAGGACAGGGTCAGAGTCAGAGCAGTCAGAATCGTAGGCTTACATCTGGTGGGTCTACTCAGAGAGCCCCGTGGTGTAATAAATGTAAGTCTTTTCATCATGGACTTTGTACCCTACAGACAGCCAGATGTATTCGTTGTGGTCAGTTTGGGCATGAATTGAAGAATTATAGATTTCCGAGGAGTGTTTGTTGGAATTGTCAAAAGGAGGGGCACAGAGCAGGTGAGTGCCGTGTGGGTAAGAAATCGGGGACTGGGTCGGTATCGGGATCGGTTGTGGGATCTTCGTCCGCTTCAGGACAGAAAAGGAAGAACCCTCCGTCAGCTGAGGGTAGAGCATTCCGGATGTCAGTAGATGATGCTGCTACTATTGATGATGTCATCACGGGTATGTTTCTCATAAATTCTATACCTGCACGTGTGTTATTTGATTCTGGTGCCAATCGTTCATTTATTTCTGTGGCATTTTGTGATAAATTGAAATTGCCTACTTCAAATGTTGCTGCTCCATTAGAAGTAGAGATAGCTTATGGTAAAACGGTTCCAGTCACAACGGCTGTGTCTGGGGCTGAAATTGATATTGATGGTACATGTTTTCCTGTTTCTTTTCTGTTAATGCCTATAGTTGGTTTTGATGCTGTTATGGGTATGGATTGGTTGAGTCAGAACCGAGCTGTTATAAAATGCCATAGAAAACTGATTTCATTTCCTTTACCTGATGGGTCATACGTAGTGGCTCGCGGGGAGAGGGTTAGACCTGCTTTTCCTATTATCTCGTATATGAAGCCTAGAAAATCTCAGGCCAAAGGGTGTGAATCCTACCTTGCTCATGTGGTTGATGTTAAAAAGGAGAAACAGATTGTTTCTGTTATTCGGGTGGTTTCGGAATACCCGGAAGTGTTTCCCGATGAATTACCTGGGTTGCCTCCGGTTCGTGAGGTAGAATATAGGATTGATTTGATTCCAGGTTCGAGCCCAGTGGCTAAAGCTCCTTACCGGTTAACTCCTTCTGAAATCCGTGAGATGATGACACAGATTCGGGATTTGTTAGACAGGGGTTTTATTCGTTCTAGTTCTTCTCCGTGGGGTGCACCGGTTTTGTTTGTGAAAAAGAAAGACGGTACTTTGCGTATGTGTATTGACTACAGGGAACTGAATAAGAGAACGGTTAAAAATAAATACCCTTTACCCAGAATTGATGATTTGTTTGATCAGCTGCAGGGTGCTTCTTATTTTTCTAAAATTGATCTGCACTCGGGTTATCACCAGGTACGTGTTTCTGATGCTGATGTTCCTAAAACCGCTTTCCGTACTAGATATGGTCATTATGAGTTTTTAGTTATGCCTTTCGGTTTAACTAACGCCCCTGCTGTATTTATGGATTTAATGAATCGGGTCTGTCGGCCGTTTTTGGATAAATTCGTGATTGTATTTATCGATGACATCTTGGTTTATTCTAAAACTGAGTCCGAGCACGAGCTTCATTTGAGGCAAGTTTTAGAAACTTTAAATCGGGAGCATCTTTTTGCAAAATTTTCTAAATGTGAATTCTGGATGCGGGAGATTCAATTTTTAGGGCATGTTATCTGTAAAGATGGGGTTAAAGTCGATCCGGCTAAAGTTGAAGCAGTTATGAACTGGAGTGCTCCTAAAACATCATCTGAGATTAAAAGTTTTCTGGGATTGGCGGGTTATTATCGCAGATTTATTAAAGATTTTTCGAGAATTGCGAGTCCTATAACGAAATTAACCCGTAAAGATGTGCCATTTAAGTGGAATAATGAACAGGAGACAACTTTTCAGACGTTGAAACAACTATTATGTCAGGCTCCTATTCTTGCACTACCTGATGGTTCTGATGAATTTGTAGTGTATTGTGACGCTTCCTTTGCAGGTTTGGGTTGTGTTTTAATGCAGCATGATCGGGTTATTGCTTATGCTTCACGGCAATTGAAACCACACGAGAAGAATTATCCAACCCATGATTTAGAACTTGCAGCTGTAGTCTTTGCGTTGAAACTGTGGAGGCATTACTTATATGGTACGAAATGTGTTATTTGTACTGATCATAAGAGTCTGCAGTATGTATTTTCCCAGAAAGAACTTAATATGCGGCAGAGACGGTGGTTAGAACTCATTAAGGATTATGATTGTGAGATTCGATATCACCCGGGGAAAGCAAATGTTGTAGCAGATGCTTTGAGCCGCAAAGGAGCTGGTGATAGTATTCGATTTATGCGAGTTGAGATCGTTTCTGACTTAGTGGATAGGCTTAAATCTGCTCAGTTAGAAGCTTTAAAAGATGAAAATCTGAAGTTAGAGATTATGATGAAGAGAAAAGATGATTTGATTAATGATTCGCGTGGATTGAAGACTTATCAGTCTCGTGTGTGGGTGCCATTGCTTGGAGAGCTTCAGGGTTTGATTTTGGCAGAGGCTCACAAGTCAAGATTGTCTGTTCATCCTGGTAGCACGAAAATGTACAACGATCTTAAAGTGCTGTATTGGTGGCCTACTATGAAGACAGATGTTGCAAAGTTTGTGGGAACGTGTCATATTTATGCTCAGGTCAAAGCAGAGCACCAGAAACCTTACGGGTCTTTGAAACAGTTGGAGATACCAGAGTGGAAATGGGAACACATCACGATGGATTTTGTATCCAAACTTCCATGTACTCAGCGGAAACATGATAAAATTTGGGTGATTGTTGACCGTTTGACGAAGAGTGCTCACTTTCTTGCCACCAGCGAGACAGCTTCACTCAGCAGATTAGCTCAGTTGTACACCGATGAGATTGTATCACGGCACGGTATTCCTCTTTCTATTGTTTCTGATCGAGATCCCAGATTTGTTTCTAACTTTTGGAGGAGTTTACATCATGCATTGGGGACGCGTGTTAATTTGAGTACAGCTTATCATCCTCAGACAGACGGTCAGAGTGAGCGTACTATTCAGACACTTGAGGATATGTTACGCGCCTGTGTGTTAGAATATGGTGGGTCTTGGGATTCACACTTGCCTTTGATTGAATTTGCGTATAATAATTCTTATCACTTGAGTATCGGTATGCCACCTTATGAGATGTTATACGGTCGTCGTTGTCGTACTCCTACTTGTTGGTTAGAGGCAGGTGAGAAACAGTTTGCGGGTCCCGATATTGTTCAGATGACGGCTGAGAAAGTTGCTATTGCTCGGGAAAAGTTGAAAGTTGCCAGAGACAGACAAAAGATGTACGCAGATCCACGCCGCAGACCAGTTACGTTTGTTGAAGGTGAGTTGGTTTATCTGAAAGTTTCTCTGTGGAAAGGGGTTATTCGCTTTGGGAAACGTGGGAAACTAGCTCCACGATACATTGGTCCGTTTCGCATACGACAGATAGTCAACGACCAGACTGTTACTCTTGATCTTCCACCAGAGTTAGCGGGTATTCATGATACTTTTAATGTCTGTTACTTACGTAAATGTAATGTTGAGGATGAAAGTCAGATTCTCCCAGTACATGATCTGAAAGTTGATTCGAAAAAACGATTAATAGAAGAACCAGTTGAGATAGTTGATCGTAAAACAACGAAGCTTCGGAGTAAAGAGATTCCTATGGTTTTGATTAAATGGAAGCATAGTTTGGGTTCAGATTTAACTTGGGAGACCGAGGCAGACATGAGGAACCGCTACCCTAGCCTATTTGAGCGCGATGAGATTCCGGGGACGGAATCTTCTTTAGGGGGAGAGATTTGTAACACCCGCGTTTAGGGCCTGTTGTTTCGTGGCGGTGGTAAGTTATTTAATTGTTTATATTAGTATATTTGATTGTTAATAATTATTTGCTATTTATTTATATATTTATTTGTTGCTTACTTGGTATTTAAATTGGACCGCGAGGTAAGAGGTAAAAATATTAGTTTAATATTTTTATATGGTATTGGTATCATATGATTCGTTTTTATACGAGGGTCCCGAATAATACCTCGTTGCTTGTTAATGACTTGAGTAGGACCGCTTTAATTAGGTTCCTGTATGCTAGATAACAGTATTTGACACTGTGTGTTGTTTTTAAATTATTTCCCAGCCAACTTTGTGGTTATATTGACTTTGAGAAGTCAAGTTTCTTCTTTGTGTTTATTTTGCTTTCTTGGTGAGGTGAAAAAGAGGAAACCCAAGAACTCTCATAGCTCCATACTTTGATTCTTCATTTTGTGTAGTGTAATATTTTCAGTCTTGACCTATATATATAGCATTTGTATATGTTTGTTTCCGTTTGTTGGTTCGGGCTGCATAAGAGAGGAGAGAAAAGAACCATTAGCTCACACATTCACAACTTGAGTCTGTGATTCTGTTTTCGAGTTCTAAAGCGAGGGTTAACGTTTGGATTTCGAGCAAGATGTGATGTTGTGTTGTTTATGTCGAGTTTTGATAAGAAAATTATTGAAAGTTGAGTTTTAGCCGTGCGAAGTGAAGTCCATTCCGTGCGTAGTGGCTCCACTTCGTACGAAGTGCATGTTGTAGAAGATGAAGTCGATGAGTTTTGGTCGCACGAAGTGAGGTTCACTCCGTGCGTACCAGTGCCCATTGCGTGCGAAGTGGGTTAGCCACTTCGTGAGTTTGAAGTTCAATACGTGCGAAGTGGAGTCCACTACGTGCGTAGCGACTCCATTACGTGCGTAGTGATTCAGACGATAATTCTGTAATTTTATTGCTTGTAGCCAATGAGAGTTGTCGCTTTTGTAAATTGGAATGTAATCCCAATTACTGACTAAGTTATGATGTGTTTCAGAAAACGAGAAGGCTCAGTGAAATTAGAATACTGAGTGTGGTGTTGGAGAACACAGGTGAGTGGACTTTAATGCACCAGTGGTTTTAGTTGTAACTGTTATGGTTACTTGGATTTTATACGATTAATCATGCGATAGACTGTTTAGTCTGATATGATTGTTTGATTGGTTATGTGATGATTATTGAAATTGTGTCCAAGATATGAGTATCAATGCATGAAATTGTGCTCATGATGTTTGTGGCAGAGGTCAGCTAAGCGTGGTTTTGGGCTGGGTCAGTTGCTTCTGGTTAGGCAGTTTTAGATCCTCTGTTGCATTTGTTGTAGCAGAGGGGGTTTAACTGTGCCAGTTAGCAGATGGCTATCGGTAGATCATTGCTATGGCCAGCATTGGTCGTAGGCTCGGCAGAGCCGCCGGTCCTTTGATATTTGAGATAAACTGTTCTTGTGATCGTTGTGGTTCTGCTTTAATTGCTTGTGGCTTGATTTTCATTCACTTAGCTTTGTGCTAATTCCCCACCCTAACTCTCTGTTTCAGGTTTTGAGGGCACGGTAGGTTGCAGCTTTTGTGTACAGGGAAAGTTTGACCGTAGCTCTGATATTTTGGGTTTTAGAATGATGAGCCATACTTTATGAAATGTTTTGTAACACTAAAGGAAGTACTGTATGTTTGTACAGTGTTGGTTTTAACTTTTAATGTTATTTCCTTTTTAGTTTTATAACGTATTACTTCCGCTGTGATTTAAAAAAAAATATAGCTTGTATTTTTGCGGTTTTACAAAATTAACTGTAAAAAAAAACAAGTTCTGTATATTTGTTTAATTTAAAGGAAAATTAATTCACAAAATCAATGAGCCCCCTTGAAAAGGAAGGGTCTTCCTAGTTGCTGGATAATGGGACCGTACGAAATTGGACTCTATATTTATGATTTTATTATAACTATTCAATAACATTTATAACCTGTCATTTAACTTCTCCTGCCAATACATCTAGATGTATTTTTATTATATTTTTTATTTAGTTATTTAACCTTTTTTTAATAATTTGCTCTATATATTTATTTACGTGTTTGTACATGCATATATATTACTTTATTCTAGTACTTAAAATTATATTTTATTCTTTTTCTTATTTAATTTTTATGATTTTAATCTATATTTGTTATCGCACAACAACTCGTTAAAATTAGTTTTATAATACACTATTATATACTACCTTAATTTATCGTTGTTTATCATTTTTAAACGGTCAACATTATTTTTACTTTTTATTTATATAAGAAACTCTTTAACCTCAAACTTTATTAATACAACTTATCTTCTTTTCTCCATCTATTATTATCTTTTATATAATAATATACAATTTTCGAACATTACTCGATAATGAAATATTTATTTAATAGTTGGATTATATCCTACATTAGATAAGTTATCTAATTAAGTTTAAATACGATATCAATTATCATGTATTAATTAGGGTTAAGCAATTAGAAAATTCTCTACCATCTTTCCTTCTTTATTTCTGTCAACTAAGAACACCAAATCCAAAATTTTATTAATTGTTATTTAAGCTTTGATATTTTACATAGATTATTTAGAATTTTAAAATAGGAGAATAGTTAGTTACTATTTAAGGGACATATGGCAAGCAAAAAAGGTCTATGATCTTTTTATTATATAAGTATATATATAGATATAAATATTAAATAAAATAAGATTAAAGTGTTGAAATATATATATTTTATATGTTTGAAAACGGGTAAAAAATGAGAATAGAGTGTGTGTATATATACATATATGGTATTAACATGACATTATCACAATTTTAGGTGTGTAAATATCTACATAATATATACGACCTTGTATTTGTAAAGTTAAAAAATTATAAAAAAATTGCTTTTATAAATTATTAAATGAATATATAGAGTAAATTACTGAAATGGTTCATGTGGTTTGGTCCAACCTTCTGGTTTAGTCATTTAAAAGCGAAAATTACTCCATAAATCCCTATGGTTGACATTTTGTTACATAAATAGTCCTTTGTGCTAACAGACGTCAAAATGGTTGTTAGTTGTCTTTTTGTGTAGGGGCATTTTGGTATTTTTACTCTTTTTATCTTTTCTGATTTGGTTCTTTAAGTTTTTTTTTTTTTTCTGATTTGGTCCTTTAAGCTTTGTATTTATTTTCTTTATTAAACACAAGTATACATTTATACACCAACTATACATTTATTTATTTTTTATATTTTGAAAAATAAATATACATACATTTATACACCAACTATACATATATTTATTTGTTATTTATTTATTTTTTTGAAAAGCAACTATACATATATTTATACACCAATTATACATACATTTATAATTTTTTTTTGAAAAACAACTATACATACATTTATACACCAACATACATACATGTATCATGTATGTTTAGTTGGTGTATAAATGTATGTATAGTTGCTTTTCAAAATAAATAAGTAAATAAATAAATATATGTATAGTTGGTGTATAAATGGATGTATAAAGTTGATTTTAAAAAAAAAAATAAAAAAATATATAAATGTATGTATAGTTGCTTTTCAAAAAAATGTATGTATAGTTGGTGTATAAATGTATGTATAGTTATTTTTCAAAAAAATAAATAAATTATAAATGTATGTATAGTTGGTGCATATATGTATGTATAGTTGCTTTTCAAAAAAAATAAAAAATAAATGTATGTATAGTTGGTGTATAAATGCATGTATAGTTGCTTTTAAAAATAAAAAAAAATAAATAAATATATGTATAGTTGGTGTATAAATATATATATAGTTGCTTTTTAAAAAATAAAAAAATAAATGTATGTATAGTTGGTGTATAAATATATTACTTGTGATTAATAAATAAAATAAAAACCAAGCTTAAAGGATCAAATCAGAAAATAAAAGTAAAGCTTAAAGGACTAGATCAGAAAAGATAAAAAGAGTAAAAATACCAAAATGCCCCTACACAAAATGACAACTAACAGACATTTTTTTACGTCTGTTAACACAAATGACTATTTCTGTAACAAAATGACAACCATCGGAACTTGTGTAATAATTTTCGTTTTTAAAAGACTAAACAGATAGTTTGACCAAATCACACGAACGCTTTCAGTAATTTACTCTTATATATAAAACAATACATTGAAATAAACAAAGATCGATCGACTGCCACTGGTAACTAAAACTTTCACGTACATGCATGATGCATGGACTCTATATATATAAAGTATAAACTGTCATTAGTTTGCACTTTGCATGCGCGATCATCATCATATATATTAAATTTTAAAGATGCAGCAGCTTAGAACAATTTTCTTCATATCTATATCTTTTATAAGTTAAAATATAAGGTATCCTATGTGGCAATGGTCTCTACTTCTAAAAAATTCAAGTCTTAAGAATGAAATTGTTTGGAATATGACATGGCACATATATTGGTGTTATGGAAAATCAAGAGATACAATTTAATTACTAATAATTGCAATTAAATACTAACAAGGAGTTACAATTTGTTGATTGCCTAGGCCTTTCATATGCACCTTCTATGAAATATAATAACACCAACATCTCAAAAATCTTAAGAAAATCCAAAGCAAAACATCCCAACACCTACATCTCTGTACATCGTAAGGTGAAAGTGTGCAGAAGCCATTGATGTATTATGACAACAATGTTGTTGGTATTTTAACTCTTTTGGAAGTTATGGATGCTCATGGACGCAAAAAGGTAAAATATGTGTTCTATTATGAAAACATAGAGAAGCCTTACTAGGTAGTTATACACAACCCCAAATAACAGATAGAGTTGGATATAAACATTACCAATTTACCATGTTGGAATATTAGTAAATCCAATGGTTGAGAGTTTTAATCAAAATGGTAAATCAGAAGTAGTGAAAATAGTTGCAATGCATAGATAAATGTATTCATGACACGTATCCCATATTATGATACAAATTGTATTTAGTAGGCAATCAAATCAGAGTGATTAATTTAATTATTATCATTATTATTATTATAAAGTTAATTGTGCAGGAAGGGAGTTGAATCAGGCACAGTATGAGAATCAGTTCAATGTCATGCATCATACGCACTTACATCCGCAAGACCATAGTTTTACATTTCAAAGCTCGAGTGTTACATATGGGGGTCCTAATGGAGCATATTATACTTCCTCTACTACAAGAAGGGCTGGCAGTGATGGCGTATGTAACTGTAAACCTTTTTTTGTTAAGATTCCTTATATACACATCAATATTTTAAGGGTAGTTTATAATGGCAATTCAGAAGAGATTTGAAGAACACAAAGAAGCTGATTCGGTGACGGGTCAGGCATCTCATAGGATCTCAAGGGGAATTCATGATAAGGTGCATAATTTAGTATTAGCTCCAAATTTCTTAATATGGTAGGCACAACAAGTAAGTTAGTTGCTTTGTATATATGTGGTATTAATGAAATAAACTTTGGCATGGATAGTGCCACACTCTTTCAAGGCATCTCAATTCAGATGGTCATGTAGATACAATGGAAATGTTACACAGCATTAACCAAGGTACGTTTACTATTATTGTTATTATTATTTCAGAAGATGAGTAATTATAGCTGGTTAGTTTGTAATCAGATGAGCTTCTTGGCTTTGAGGAGGCTTGGAAAGGAAAAGCTAGAATGCATCTGGACTCGTGCAACAAATGTTTATAAGGGTAAGTTTATTATCAAGTGACATCATAATCATTTCAGTACTTAGTGATGGTAGTTAACTTTAATTTATTTCGGGTTTTAAAGTTATTTTTTGAGATTATTGAACTGTTGCTTTTGACAGTTGGTTCTGAAGGGTCTGGTAGTTGGGCTCTGCTTTCAACTGAGAACACATATGTAGGCGGGAGACGACGAGTGGGTGCAAAATTTGATTTTTATATTTGGCATTGTTGTAATGATATTTACTCTACCATTTCACATAACGATTTAGTCCTGCTCTTAATATCGGATTCAGCTGTTGATCATTGTTCTAAACTCTTTTACTGTATATACACTTCTTTCTAAGTATGTTATAAGCTTATAATTGGATTTTAAGCAAGAGCAGTTTTTGGAACCTTTTTTTTCTCTTTTTTTTGCATTTTTATCAAATAATCTGCACATTCCGCACTATCAACAAATCGATACATGCTGGCCCGTGTTTACACGGGCTTGAAATCTAGTATATATATATAGTATGAAAGCTAGGCGGTTCGAAACAATTTATCCACACATCTTAATTTACACACTTAACTATCGTTCCTTATACGTTTAAGGAAATTTAATATTAGTTTTTAATAATATTATCGAAAATCATTATAACTTGCACTATAAGAAAAATGTCTTAATTAATTTTTCCCATAGTCAATATCAAAAAGTGAGTGATTTTGACCTTTTTAATATTCATTACCTAATCATAAATTTCGACAGTCATGAATTACAACGGGTGAATTACGACCGTTAAGTCTAATAGATCAACATCTAATTGATGGCTAGGATTTGTTCTCATATAAATATATATTATCAAAATAATGTAACACCCCACAGTTCAAAGCCAGTGGGTGTTTGCCTGAATGACACATTGTTTTACAACATCCTCAAGGTCTCGGGTTCAAGTCTTAGGGGGGGTGGTTCCTTGAAAAAAATGGTGGGTGATAACGGAGGAGGGTTTATTTCCTCATGGCGAGTGGCTTGGGGTTCGCATACTGCCTGTTTGGATGTCACTGCAGACCCGATCCACTAACATTACTTCTCTTTTAAAAAAAACCATGACGTTGCACAATAACTTCGAAATCAACTAAAAACCATAGTGAAAGTTATTAGTTCCCATAACTTTGAACTTATAATGTGCTTAAAACTTCTTTCATATTTCTATGTAGAACAATGAGTTGTTACAAATTTCCTCACTTAAACACCTGACGTCCTCGTCAGAGGTCAAGCCGACATACCGAGAATCCAAACCCCCACGAGATGTATGAGTTCTCCAC
Organism: Pulicaria dysenterica; assembly: GCA_947179395.2. Lineage (NCBI taxonomy): Eukaryota > Viridiplantae > Streptophyta > Magnoliopsida > Asterales > Asteraceae > Pulicaria > Pulicaria dysenterica. The sequence continues at coordinate 90,994,546 of OX359291.1, forward strand.
TCACTACAACCTAAGGGGTAATGGCTCTGATACCACTTGTAACACTCCACAATTCAAAGCCATGAGCTTGTCCAATAATTTCTTTCATCTTTCTAGTACCCTATAACTTCGAACTTATAAGATACTTCAAACTTTTTTCATCTTTCTATGTGGGACAATAAGTTGTTACAAATAACCCTCCCATATATATATATAAGAATTATGATAACCACAGTCATTAGTGTTGTGGATAAGAATAAAATAAATTATATTTTTGGTTTTAAAAATGGTAACATTGTTTCATATATGGAAAACTAAAAACTAATCAAAAGGTAACGATGAAATATATGAAAAGTTAATTATGAAAAATGTAATTACCATTAAAAACACATTTTTTTCATCCTTAACAATAACCCTAAGAGCTGTGGTCATCATTTTGTAGTGCCTACTTGTTTTTCAAAGTTATTACAGGGGGGATATACTTCATGCTACATGGTGATAGCTCGTGCCATGGTGAACATGAGTTCGCAGCACTATCCACCACCGCGTATATGGTGGAGTTGTGTGGAGGATTATACCGGTAATTAAAGAAAAGGGCGTGGTGAAGAAATGGGTATCGAGTCCTAGAATGGTCATCTCCTATTTTTTCTTTTCTTTTTGTAAATTTTGATTGGTTAGTGAGTATTGAGTCATAGAATTTGGTGTGATGTAAGTGACCACTAAAGAGTTGAACGGTGAAAGAAATAAGCTGATGTGATAGTATGACGGACGTGATAAAATGTCACCACTCCTACTACTCTTATGAGAATTATATGGGCATTTGTACGAGTTTATACATTTTCATATAGTATAATATATATCCCAATATTATTAAATATATACTATTTAAACCTGCCTCAAAATAATTGTCACGTTTAACTAAAGATTGTCATTATTATTTTCATTTTTTATCCTTAATCAGTTATTATTACTATTATTTTTTATAAATCAATAATTTTAAATTCTAACTAATTCAATCATACATTAGTTTTATTATATATACTAACATTTATCTGAAATTATAAATAGTAACTGATAAATGTTAGTAATAAATATATAGCTTAAGCTGAAATGTAGAGAATTACATGGCCCAGCAAATTGGTAAGTTACTTGGGTTTCAACATTGAGGTTAAGAGTTCTAAACCCAAAACTTACACTTTAAATTTTTTTCCCCTATATTATTTTTGCTGTTTGAAAGTGAGTAAGCGACTACCACTGCAACAGTGCATTACAATTGTTTCATGTTAATATTCTATTATTAAACAATTAATTTTGTAAATTATTTTTTATAAATTTTAGTATATAATGTTTAGTGTAAATATATATATATATATTTTTTGTGATGATCTCATTTTTTATTTATCTATCAACAAATATTTGTATCATGATAAGATATATATCTAAAACGTGAACTATTTCGTTTTGCATAATAAGAAAAAGTTAAATGTTATATAACCGAAACCAAACTAAATGGCATGAAGACATTAGGAATTTTTTTAAGTTTTATCTACTTTATTTCAAGAATCAAGATATATGTTTGGACTTTAGCTTTTATAGTAGTATTCATGTGTGAAATGTTATGAAACCTAGGATTCAGGATTCAAAATATGAATCAAGTTTACAATAAATAATGGAAGAGTTTATTTTTCATAGTTTTTTTTATAGATTAGTTTGCCATTTTGAGGACTATGTGAATAGAATTTTTTAGGATAATATTTCTAGAGCTTTTTAGGATATTATTACTAGAGTTTTTTTTCCATAAGTAAATAGATTAATTAGATTATTAATATTTGTAATGTTAAATATTATATTTGATGTAATAAGAAACATACAAAATCTAGTACGGTTTCAATCTGAACTAAATGACAGAATGCACAAGAGAATACTAAAACAAACTTTCACCACATTTACAAGTAAATAATTTATCCCGTTGCGAAGCGCGGGTTACTAAAAGACTCGTTTTTTACTATAACTAGTTTATTGACACGTACACGTACGAGTATTTCAAAATTGTATTTGAGATATTAAAATTTTTAAATAAAAATAATGCACTAAATGAAATATTAGTTTTATGATAAGAATATACTAATTTCAAAAAAGTGTCATGTTACAATAAAATTTATATCAAAATATAGATAAAAATGAGACGGTCGTAAATATATAATTATTTTTTCTCTAAACAAAATATATCACAAGTTACTGAACATAATTTATAAACAACTTATAATTAATATTTACATTAATATACAATTTTTATAAAACCCCCTCACAATTTTCATCCAACCCCCTCCTAATAAATTTAAAATTGAATTCAAATTAATTTATATCCACGGTTTTTAATTTAAATCTTTCTAAAATTGTTTTGAGAATAGAATAATTTTGAAATTAAAAGTTGTGATTGGTTAATTAAAACTTAATTTATGGTTATTTTTAGAAAATTTTGCATGCATTTTATATATAAATATAGATTAGATTTTTTATTGATTCATAATGTTTCATATTATTTTCCATTTTATCCTTAATTAGCTACTATTATTATTTTTCCTATTTTACCTTTGATTAGTTACTAATAATATTATTCTTGTAGACCATTTTATTGTTCTTTTAAACTTGGTTTTTGCTTGTATTTTCTCCAAGCTCCTTAGTTGTTAGTAGTTGCCTTTAATATATTTATTTTGTATCCGTTAAAAAAAATCGTAGTTGTATTATCTTTTTGGGTCAAATACGGTTTAATCATCAAAGTTTCATTTAGTTTTCGGTTTAACCATCAAATATTTTAGTTGATTTTTTTATTAATTTAGGTTTTTGATCCGCTTTACGAGTCAGAGTCATCGCAGGTAAATCTTCAGATATTTAGACCCCGTTAATTAAGATCAAACCCTAATTACTATTCCGTCACCCTTATAATTCACTTTGATTAGTTCCATTGTTTTAAACTACATCTTATTTTTGTTTTTTGTTTTTTGTTTATGAACAATAATCTTAGGATGTATAGTAGTGGTATTAGACGAGTGAATTAAAGAAGAGTTTGACTAAAACCTCGGGCTTCCACCAACATTTAAGCGTGTGTAAGGAACATGGAATCGAATTAAAGTATTTGTTTTTGTTTTTGTAATAATTAAAATTATATTGAGCGTTCGTAGGTGGTTGAGCTATCTACAACTCATTCTCCGGTGGGCAAGCCACCCTCCGTTTCCCATTTAATGAAATAACCACCCATCACCTGCCCACCCTACCTATATCCATACGTACCTCTTCCATCTTCCCTTCCCTTCCCTTCCCTTTTTATAAGTACCCCCATTCCCAAACACATTCTTCTTCATTTCTATCATATTTCTTCATCCATCAAAACCCTAGTTAATTCCATCTTGTATATCATCCATCATATATATATACGTACGTACATAAATTCATTAACAATTAATATAAAATTGTTTTTGGTTTGATTATTATTATATATATATGGATCACAATAGTACTCATGTGGAGATGGATAAGGAGAGGTTAACGGCGGAGGTTGCCATCAAAGACTCTTCCTCCGTCGTCATTAAAATCCGGCGAAAGCTTCCTGATTTTTTACAGTCGGTTAAGCTCAAATATGTAAAGCTTGGTTACGGCTATTCTTGTAACACTGCAACTCTTGTTACGCTTGTCATTTTTTTCCCATTGCTCATAGCTACTCTCATTCAACTCACCGGACTTAGGCTACACACCTTCACACCCATTTTTACCAGCTTCGACACCGCAACCGGTCTCACCGGTGCCTTACTTTTGCTCTTCCTTTCCGGCGTTTACTGGGCGAAACGTCCTACACCGGTTTATTTAGTTGATTTTGCTTGCTATAAACCTGAAGAAGATCGTAAAATCGCTAACGAAGGTTTCACAAAAATGTCCCAAGAATCCGGGTTTTTCGAACAAGAGACGTTACACTTTCAGAAAAGAATCGCTTCCCGGTCCGGTTTAGGAGACGAGACTTATCTTCCAAAAGGGATCACGGCCCGACCGCCTGAGCTTAACATGAAACAAGCCCGGTCGGAGGCAGAGCTCGTGATGTTTGGCGCTTTGGATTCTCTGTTTAGCAAAACCGGAGTTAGACCGCAAGAGATTAGCATCCTGATCGTGAATTGCAGCTTGTTTAACCCGACACCTTCGCTTTCGTCAATGATTGTTAACCACTACAAACTCCGACCAGACATCATGAGCTTTAACCTCGGCGGAATGGGGTGCAGCGCCGGAATTATTTCAATTGATTTAGCCCAACATCTTCTCAAGGCAAACCCAAACTCATACGCCGTCATTTTAAGCATGGAAAACATTACACTCAACTGGTACTCTGGCAACGAACGATCCATGCTTCTGTGCAATTGCATTTTCCGGATGGGCGGCGCCGCCATGTTGATGTCAAACAAGTCAAGAGACCGCCGCCGATCAAAATACCAACTAACACACACCGTGCGGACGCATAAGGGCGCCGACGATAAATGCTACAACTGCGTCTACCAGAGGGAAGACGACAAAGGTGTCATCGGTGTTTCCTTAGCCCGGGAGCTGATGGCTGTCGCCGGAGACGCTCTCAAGACAAACATAACCACGTTAGGACCGTTAGTTTTACCGTTTTCCGAACAACTGATGTTCTTTCTGACGTTAGTAAAACGGAAAGTATTTAAGATGAAGGTGAAGCCGTATATTCCTGATTTCAAGCTGGCGTTTGAGCATTTCTGCATTCACGCCGGGGGGCGTGCCGTTCTTGATGCAATTGAGAAAAACTTGAACCTGACGGACGTGCACATGGAGCCGTCGAGGATGACGTTGCACCGCTTCGGGAACACGTCGAGCAGTTCGTTGTGGTACGAGCTGTCGTACGCGGAGGCTAAGGGTCGGGTTTTGAAAGGGGACCGGGTCTGGCAGATTGCATTCGGGTCGGGGTTCAAGTGTAACAGTGCAGTATGGAGAGCACTGAAAACAATTCCGGCGAGATGTGAAGATAATCCATGGGCTGATTGCATTGATACGTACCCGGTTAAGGTTCCAGTTTAATTAATTAATTAAACTATGATCATATGATGATATATTTATTATTATATATTATTATTATTACTACAAAATGTTGTATATTTGTTGGTGGGAATTTGTATCTTTTTTTTTTAATTTTGAATTGTTAATGATATATTCCCACCTGATTAATGTGATGTTATATTAATTTTGCAATTGTACTGTATAAATGGATTGAATGATGTGGTAAAATTTGAAAGAATTGTGGGTGGGTTGGGTTCAAAGGAAATCTTGAATGTGTTGGCACAGATTCTTGCTTCTCTGTTCAAAGAATCAGTCTTTCCACTTTTTAAGTGATCAGTTCTCGTGACAATTGGTCCCACTCAACTGAAGGATGACTCAAGTATTGGACTATTGCTTACATTTTTTTCCTTTTTTTATAATTTTATAATTTAATGGTTAGTTTCTTGTAAAATACTTTTTAGACAACCGCATTAGAACTTCAATTTATCTTTTTCAGTAACTTTTATGTGATTAGCTTTGAACTCAAAATCTATTATGTTTCTGTTTTATGTAATTCAATTACATAAAAATGGAATATTAAAAATTGGTTGTATGTACAAGATAACATGTCTATAGAAAGTGACAATATATACATTTTGATATAATTCATTTTTTCATTAATCACAAGTAGAGAGAAAGTAGGCTATAGTAGGCTATAAGCACATGAGGTAGAGAAAAGAAAAGGACAATGAAGGTGATGTTATACGACAAGTTGTTCAAAACAATAAATAGTAATTAGTATTTATTTTTATAAGTCAACACACGTTCATTTGATATACATATATTTTTAAATATATTTTTAATTAGATTTGAACACTTAATCTTTAAAATAATATAACACCTTAGTCACATATTTAAAATACTAGACCAAAAGTTATTTGATTATAATGTGTAAATACAACCTCTAAATAATAATGCCTATAGACAAAATAAGTGTGGATAAGAATTTGATTACAACTTTTAGTTAATTGTTGGATTTGGGTTCCTAACCGTCTCATAATTTCATATAAAATGGTGGCTAGCCTCCTCACCTTATTTTACGGATCAATTTCACTATCAACATAATGAAGATAAACCATGTAATCTATATATATATATATATATATATATATATATATATATATATATATATATATATATATATATATATATATATATATATATATGTATATATATATATACATTACAGAAGAGGTTATCCTGCGCCAGAAGAGGTTAAGTTCCCATTATAAAGTTCACCGTTGCCTTTTGTTTGCCCACAATTGTTGTCACCAAAGGTTACTCTTGGACCCTTTTCCTTCTTGTAGTTACTAAGCAAAGTTTTGCAACCTGTCATGGTTCTTGAACATCCACTGTCAAGGTACCATGTGCTAAGACTTTGCATAGATAGGATTGAAAGAATGTTAGTGACACTTAGGGCATCCACAATTAAGTGGATCCCTGTGGATTGCACTTAGCCATCCACTTCATATTAGGTTGTTTATGAATGAGTGGAACAACTGTATTATCAATATCAGACCGCTGTCTTGAGTTACCTTCAAGAGAACAACCACTTGTCTTATGTTCTTTGCTACCACATTTATAACATTTTCGATTTTTGGAGTATTTAACATGTTTTAGTGATTGACCACGAGATATCTTAACAATTCCCTGATGACTATGGGTCATCAGCTGATTGATTTGACCTTTGGCTGACCCTTAGTTAAAGTGAGTTTTTGATCAACCTTGGGTGTGGCATACTTAGACTTTATGTGAACATTAAGTCATTTTCTCTTGGTTACTCCTATTAAAAGAGTTTAAAGTGATTCTTGATCAACTGAGCAATTAGAAGAGGATCCATGATCAGTTGACAGACTATCAGCTGAGTATTTATCATCTACTTGTTGATCAGCTGATGTAGGATCATCAGCTCATGAAATATCATTCAGATGAGTACTTAAATTTAATGCATTAGCTTTCAAGGTTTGACAACATAATGTCTCTTTGGTATCCACAAATGATTCCATTCCTTTACTGGCTTCCTTTGACATTAAATTTTTAGTACCCTTACTTTCTGACAAAACAATAGAATTGGAATCAACTTTTGAAGTGGTTAAGTCTTTTAGTTGAGAGCATTTACTTTTGACAAATCTGTTGGTGATAATACTTTTTCTTTCTCAATCTTTTGAAAAGTAAGAGGTAAAATATCAGCTTTTTCTAAGATATTTATGTCCTTGGTAAAATCAACACAAATTAGCAGCTTGGGAATAATTTTCACCAATAATAGCTTCAACTTGTTTTGGAATCTGCTCATTGACACACTTAGTGGTCTTTTCAGCAGAAACACACTAAGATTTAACTACTTTTTGTAGGTCATTAAACTTTATGGTTGCTTCATTGGTTTCTTTTACCAAGATTTGATTAAGTATCTTTTGATTAGCTAAATCATCTTCCAATTTTGTCATCTGTTTCAGTTTCTCATCTTTAAGAACTAACTTCTCTTTTAGTGATTCTATTTCTAATTTTAGCTTCTTTTCTCTTTGAATATTTGACTGAAACTCAACACACGGATAATCAAACATAGTGTTCTTTTCATTATCATCATAAGTAATAAATTTTCCAACCTGATACATTGAAGAAGAATCACAGTCAGGAGAAGTACAAGCTTTAGCAGCTTTCTTCATGTGCTCATCAAAGGAACTTGTACTCTCAGTGTTGGCCATCAAGCTGAGCTAAGCAGTGAGGACCTCATCTTCATCACTTGAGAGATCTTCCTCAGCCCAATCTTCTTCTTCAGCCACCAACACTCTATTCTGGGCTTTCTTCTTCTTCTTGTCAAGAACCGCAGCAAGAATCTTCTTATACTTAGCTTCATAGTCTACCTTGCTGTCTGAGTTTGAGGAACCTTTGAAGCTTGAGCTTCCTTTGGACTTACATTCACTGGCAAAATGACCAGTCTTGCCACAGGAGAAACATCCTTCAGAAGCCTTTGATTTGTACTTGGCTTTTTCACCTTTGAAAGACCTCTTCTCAAACTTCTTGACATCCTTTCTCTTAAGGAAATGTTTGAACCTTTTAACCAATATGGCAGCCTGCTCAACAGCAGCTTTAATGTTGTCCATGTCCTCCAAACTCTCTTCCCCATCAGCCACTTGCTCTTCATCTTCAGAAGACTCCACCTCTTCCTCATCATCACTGGACTAATTCACCACTGCAGCAAAACTCCTAGATCTTGTATCTTTAGACACAAGGGCAGTTGATGGAGCTTTTACAGCCTCCTTCATATCCTTGGTAGAGAGTTTCCTTTGCTTCATTGATTGTTCATGATTCATGTGGTTTCCATACAAACCAACCAGTGAAAGACCCTTGATTTTCTCACCATGTTTTAGCACAGTGATAAAATGATCCCAAGATTCTGGAAGAGAGTCTAGAAACTTGTTTACAAGTTCCTTGTTGCTCTTAGGAACATCTGCCCTTCTTAAGTCATTAATAAGGAATTTGAAGCTGGTGTAGGTCTGAGTAAGACTTTCACTTTTATGAGCAAAGAAGAATTCATATTCTCTAACAAGAAGGAGATTCTTATTCTCCTGCACTTCTTCAGTACCTTCATATGCAACAGTCAAAGTGTCTAACATCTCCTTTGCAGATTTGCAGTTGAGAACTTGATGATAGACTTCATTAGGTAATGCAGAGACTAAGGCAGTTCTTGCTTTGACATCAAGATTAACTAACCTTTTGTCCTCATCAGACCATTGACGAACATCTTTGACAACATATCTATGCACAGCAGGGGTATCATCGGTGGCAGCAGTGACTTCAACAGTAGAGGAAGGAACATAGGGGCCTTCAGTAACAGTCTTGAACATCACATCATCAAGGCTGTACATGTAGAGAAGAACTCTACTCTTCCAGAGGGATAAAATTTTCCCCATCAAACATCAGGCACCTTGTGAGTGAGCCCTTGTTTGAAAAACTGTTAGAAGCAGCAACAGGAGTGGCATTTGATAGTGTGGGGTAGAAGCAGTTGAAAAGTAAGCAAAGCAGATCTTAGATATTAATTATCTAACCTGCTCTGATACAGTTGTTGGTCCCGAATGGATACTACAACAACAAATATTTGTAGAAGGGGAGGTTGAATACAAACTTTAGCTAATTTAAAATTTAAACACACGGATGTACTTTAGATAATTCTTATTGATGTTAATCAAGAATTACATGAACTTAGATGCGAAAAATCTAAGTTAAAATGAAATTTAAAATATATGATTAAATATAGTTTATTATTCGCTTTATACCTTTAAAATGTTTTAGTTTATCCTAAAAGTAATAATTTAAGTTACATAACTTTATCTAAGTTGTGTTTTTGTTTTAGATTTTGGCCCTAAAAAACCAAAACAACATTTGAAACCTCGTTAACCAGACCCGATATTTGAAAATCCGGAAAAAGCATAAGTCTGCCTCTATGTGTGTTTATAAAAAAAAGTCCATATTTCTTCTCTACACCGGGCCTAGAGAATTCACGAGACACCCTCGTCTCTTCCGTATCTAATAGAAATGAAATTTAAAAGGTAGGTGATTTTCAAGCAAACTGTGATTGTACGTAGTTTGATGACACTAAAACAGTTTTAGTGTGATGGTGACAGTGTTATACTATCGTAACATGATGGACTTTTGAAAAACCCACAATGATCGAATTTATTGGGATGAAGATCGAGATGAATGTTTCTTGTGTGGTAACATACTAACATTATAATAGAACAAACTTGAACACTAATGAAGAAATCAAGATATGTTCATAAAACAGATGATGGAACACTAATTGTTCCAGGAATACAAGTATTTATAAGCATTGACAGTGGCGATTATGGTGGTGGTGATTACTGCCGCTAGTTTTTCCCTCCAAAATCAAATGTCACGCAAACTTATGATATCTTATAATTATTATATAATAATACTAAATATTGTCTGAATATAAGTTTATACGAAATGATAAAAGATAATTAATTTTCAACACAACTTGAAATTTTGTCTTAAAATAAACCATAAAATGTGAGATAATTCAACTAAACGAATAAAAATCAGATATCTAGAGTTTTTCAATGATATATGATATGATTTCTAATTAATTTTAGTTGGTTTCAATTTTTTTTTTTTTTTTTTTTTTAAAACTGCTTTGAATCTATCAAAAACTTGTCAAGGGTTTTTACTCTAAAATTTTGCTATTTCCATTCCAAAAGGAATCTAACTCGTAACAAAGAATCTAACATGTCTAAACAGCCAAAATGATATCAAATATAAATCCCTATAAGCAACATCATATGCTGGTTTGACCATTTTCTACAATTCTAGCATACCCAAACCTCCATTGACACTTACAGAGAACCATGAGTACTTACATACTCGAAGAGCATCAAATAGAATCATGATCGAGTACTCCCTCATGGACTGGGTTGATACGGGGATGGGAGGTAATGTGTGCGAGTCTCAGTGTGTGTTTGTGACAGAGAGATGAGAGGTGGAGATGGTTCATTTTTTTCTGAATTCTAGTTTATGTTTTAATTAAACTGTAACATTTATTATTAATTATTTAATATGCAAACAAAACGTATGATTTATTAATATTATTTAATATCTAATATTCAAACACAAGGTAAAAAGATTTCAACAAAATTAAGGATACGCCACTATAGTACTATATAAATGGAGTTCTATTTCCCTTAAAACCGCCATTCACTCTCTTTTACCTTTTTATACATTGTCAACCCTAAACCACATCCTCCTGAAAACCACCGCTGCACACCCTGAGGCAAAGCCTATCCATGCCACCGCTTTCACCATGTGTTCTTCCCATCTCGATCTGCTATAAATCGCAACACCGCCATCGCCCTCCATATTATGTCTGGCTTGATTTTGTCGCGAATGGATTTTGAAATCCCTGTTGTGACGTCAATGTCTCATTCTAATTTAATTTCTCATTCTTGTTTGAAGTCTTCCTCCTTCGTTTTGTGACTCTCACAAAATTAAAAATAAGAAGACAGCTGGGTACCTTTTGATTGTACGCAATTTTGTATATATTTGGTAATGGTAGGATATTTCTTTGTTTTCTTTTATTAAAAAATTGCATAAGATAAATTAGGTTTATATTTTAACGTTAAATGATAATATTCAGATGGAATTAATGTTTAGTGCTTTGATTCAATTAACGACTTAATTTATAATTAAAGGAGACAAGTTGAATATATAGATATCATCATCATCATTTAATATGTAACGTTAAATTAAAAGCCAACGTCCTCCGTTATGCAACATATATCTAACTAACTAAATTAATTAATTAATCTCTTAATTTAGACATATATAAGAATGAATTGTAGACATTTTAAGTAAACAATAAAAACACCTTTACAAACATATTAAACATACTGAAGCTAATTTTAAATCAAAGTAATTAATGTGTTGTCTCCTTTTTACTTAATTGGCATTATGAGGGGGGCAAATAAGAGTTAATCTATCTATATATACGTGATTCTTTCTCTTTTCTTTTTAATTACTTCCGCATTTTCCACGATTATTAACTCCTACATATATATTTAATGCCCTGCGTGCTATTTATTAGAGTAGAGGTTATATAACGAGCTTCGTTGCGCATTTTACACGATTAATATAAATTTTAGAGTTAATTGTCCAAATGGTCCTTTAACTTAGGAGTTTCTTTCATTTTAGTCCTTTTAACTTTAAAAGTGGTATAAATCATCCTTAAACTGTCATTTTCATGCCGTTTTGGTCCTTATTAACGTTGGACGTTAACTATCTCCGTTAAATCAAGGGTATTTATGTCTTTTTACATTTTTCAATTTTTAATTATTTAAAATAATATTTAATTTATTTACTAAAGCATCTATGTCTCTCATATGTACTTAATATAACATAAATACACACAAACAAACACAATGGTACTCTCTCTCTCTCCCTAGAAACAAGTCACAGCCTCCACCCCCCATCTCGGACGGCCTGCTCGATGCTCAGGTGGCCACCTCCGCCGTCAACCAAATCTAAAAAGAAACCCTGTTCATCCGCAGTCAACCACCACAACCAGATCTAAAAAGAAACCACCTCCACCATGACCATCTCCGGTGACCACCACCTCCGCCCTCAACCATTTTCATCCGTAGCCGCCGTAATCGCTGTGACCGCCGCGTCATCCTTCGTAGTTGAAACCCCTAATCGTGAGTAGCCACCACCATCTCCTTGAAAAACCCTAATCGTACTCCATGTAAACCCTAATCGCTGTGACCGCCGCCGCCGTCAACCCTTGATACATCCGCCTCCGCTACAGTAACCACCACCCTTGATACATCCGCCGTCAACCCTAATCGTGAGTAGCCACCACCACCTCCTCTTTCTATCTCTGTCTCGCACTCCGTGTAAGCCCTAACCGCCACCGTAACCACCACGTCATCTTGCTCCCCTCTCTATCTCTCTCTCGCACTCCAAGTAAACCTTAGCCACCACCACAAGAACTCCGCAACGGTTGTGTTAATGGTTCTTCACACTCCGTCCATCAACAAATTACAGTATTCAGATTTGAGTTTTTTTTGTTGTTTTTCTAGATTAAGGGTTTCTACTTAAGGGTTTGGTGTGTGTATGTGTGTTCCGATCAAGAACAACCCTAAAACCCTAAGAGAAAAGTGGTGGTGGGTTGGTGTCCGGCGATGGTGGCAACAGAGACTATGGTGGTGGTGGGTTGTGGTGGCAACAGACACTATGGTGGTTTCCGGTGAGGGTATGAGAGAGAGATAAAGACAGAAATCTGAGAGAGACTTGTAGAGAGGTAGAGAGAGACTTGTAGAGAGAGAGAGAGGACAGATGGAGAGATGTGGAGAGAGATGACATGTGGAGAGAGAGAGAGGAGACACATGGACAGATGTGAGAGAGAGGGGATACATGGACTTTTAACTTTGACAGACTTGGAAATTGACAAAGTTGACTTTGACCTTAATTATTAATTAATTTATAAATGAGTGAAAATAAAAAGTAAAACAATAAAATATAAATACAAGGGTAAAATGGTCATTTTACCTATTTTAACAGAAAAAGTTAACGGAATCTATTAAAAATGACCAAAACGGCATGAAAATGACAGTTTAAGGATAATTTATACCACTTTTAAAGTTAAAGAACCAAAATGACAGAAACCCCTAAATTAAAGGACCATTTGGACAATTAACTCTAAATTTTACACATTTTTATGCATAACATGCAGTATATTTTATCATAACATAAGATGTAGGTCGAAACAATATCACAGATATTTTTGAATTCCGCTATAGCTTCAGGTTGCTTTTTTTGAACGGCAGCAAGGAACGACCGGGGAGGCTTCGACATTGCCATCACCGCCCCAGAAGTCCAAAAAATTTATTAATCACCAAAAACTATCAAGGTGCTATAGCTTCAAGTTACTGATATACAACATTTAAGTGGTTAAATTTTATAGATGGGGAGTGAACTACCCTTCTACTCTACACGCAGCCAGACCCAAACAACAGTAGCTAGCTTAGCTACTTTAGTTTTTTCTTCCTTCTCCTAATTAATTGCTATTATAAAAATAATAAATTATAATTTTAGTTTTTAAATATAGTAACCATATACATGTATGAAATGTTTGAACTGCATACGAATTAAAAAAAATTAATGTGAATTTCTTACAAAAATAAAAAATTGATAATGAAATATAAGTTATGAATCCTATTTTTAAAAATTTAAATTACTTTTTTTTAATGTTATCCACAACTATAAAAACTATAATTATCATTGTAATTCCATTATTCTCCCCTTTTCAAGTTTAACTAACTAATCTCGTCTTTCCATAAATAGACCTCTAGCTCTCCAAATTATCATCATTATTTCACCTTTTTTATTTCTTTTATTTTTATTTTTTGTTTAGAGAGAATTTCATATATATTCTTACAAACTTTCTTAATTACAAATATATCCTTACAAAATCAATATTACGTATAGAGATAAGTTCACACGAGAACCATTGTTAGCGTGAGAACCGCGAGAACCAATATGAGCCGTCCAATTCCCCATTTTTTAATGTCATTATGAATTCCTCACACGCATCCTGCCACACTCTATCTCTCCACGCTCTCCATCCGTTTAACTTCCCATATCTAACAACGGTTCTCGCATGAACCCCTCCCCATTACGTATATATCCTTCTAAAATTTATAGACTCTCAAATATGTCCATATATTTAATTTAGTAGTAATTAAGTCATTTATAAATTTTAAAAATATATTGCCAAATTAATTTTATAACCAAATCTCTTAAATGCCCTTATTTCACAGTGACTCTTCTAAATGAAAATGTCTAAATGTCGCAAAAACAAATTACAGAGATCCGATTCAGTATTTACAAAGGGTTACATTGTCGTCTGATGACCGACGAAAGAGATCACACTACTACAGTTCGTTCACGATTGCTACTAGATTTGAAGAAGGTAGGTATTTGCAATCAATTGCGATGTGTTGGCTGTGGCGGTGTAGGTAATAGTGGCAAGTATTTGTAACCGATTGCTATGCATTGCGGTGGCGGTGTGCCGGTGTAGCCGGTAGGTAACTCCTTCAAATCAACAACAGAGGAGGGAATTTGAGTCATCGCTCACAAATTGTCGGAAAATAGCGGCAAATCGATCGTAGCCCCTGTTGTGTATTGGAACTTGTCGTAGAAGGAAGATCCTCATCAAACTCTTATCATCTTTGTAGTTGATTCCTAAACCATCTATCACGAAGAAAAAAAGAACACTACTTTGATGGAGGTCAATCTCCTCTTCTTTGTCTATAAGAACGTGGCAACATTTGCAGACTATATTAAGTAAATCTTTCATAACCTAGCTATAAAACATTAAGTAAAAAAATTAAAAACTAAATGAAAAAAACATCTTCAACAAAACAACGCATATTTAAAAACAATCGTATTATCAGAATAAAATAGAATATTATTTACTTTTGACGTGGTTATCTACGAGCGTATGGGTACGTATACACACAATATAACTTCAAGTCCACTTTTTGGGTTCTAGTTTATTTTTCCTAATTGCTTTTCGTGTATTAATAATTATTTGACTAGCAACAAGTGACGCATTATATGTTAATTTGCTACAAGTTTTAGTTTAATTAGGAAACTTGTATTTGTAATTGATGTATGCCTTTTGTTGATAAGTCAAAGTTGGTCTATTCTCATTGACGTTTACTCAAAAGTCAAGACTGAAATACCATACATCAAACCGCTCATGAATTAAATGCAAGATTAAATATATATTTCCAAAAAGAAAATTATATATATATATATATATATATATATATATATATATATATATATATCGGGAGGTTCAAATGAAAACCTTCAATTAAATGAGAATGAGAGACTCAATCTCAGCCGTCCAATTTTCTCTCCTTCAATGTCATTGCTCATCCTTGCATTCCTCAAATGCACTCTGCCACACTCGATTCCCCCCACGCTTTCCATCTATGAATTTCACTTATAAAATGAACGGCTGAGATTGAGTCTCACATGCTCATTTAATTTTCCATTCTCATTTGAACCTTCCCATATTATATATCATTCTACTTTTTCCTCCTACTCACCACAAGATAATATATGAAGTCTGCTAATTTTTTTTCTCACCTTCTCGATTGATTTTAACATTTGTGTTAATCTTATTAATAGTTAGATAAATAAAAAGAAAAAATAAAAAAAATATGTCATCTCTCATAAAAATAATATTATAGTGTGAAGTTTAATTATATGGTTGGGCAACTTCTGTCAATTAATGGGAATTGAAAATGAAGTTTGTTTTTAAGATGGCTGGTTCTAATTGTATGGCAATAGCCAAGTAGACGGATGGGACTCAAGAATGCGATTGGTCCAGTCACCTATTATAAGGCTCGCTTTTGACAAATTTGGTACATATTCTTTCTCCCGGTTTTATTATTAGTTGTTCTATCTTTATATTAAGACAGGAATAATTTTTTTTATAGAATTTTATAATAGGTAAAAAGATCTAAAGCCTAGAGTGGACGACCTAAAGGGTAACACTTTCTATTTTTTTTGTTTTTTTTTTCGTGTAATGTTAACCTTGATTGTCTTTTTAATACCGATACAACCCTTAAATAATATATATATTTTTTTTATTTGTGCTACACTTGTTACCATTGGTTCATCATGATTAACGATTACACTCACATGTACATCTTTACATCATAAATCTACCCCTATATATTGTGGCGAGTTATTAGATGAACTATGTGGCCGTGGCCAAAAGTTTTGCAAAATCGAATTGCAATGTGATCGAATATCTATGATCCGACTCGTGCCTAGGCACTCATGAAATGACATCTATAACAAAAGCGTTTCTCACCATAAATGAGTTGTTTTGCCCTTGTTTGTGTTTTATAAGTAAAGAACCACGTCATTGAAATGTGATGAAATTAAGAACAAGCCCATATGATAAATACCAAAACATAAAACATTTGATGACGGTCAATGGTTTTAACTTAAATAAAAACGTATCAGAAACATTCAGTGATTTTATGGGCCTTTCCGTATATAGCACTGGGTTTGACCCCCTGCTTATGAAGTAGACTTCTGATAGTAGACACGCAAATTCATTTGGTCTTTCATGTATCCTCGATCTGTAGACAGACATTTACAGGTCCACCATGTACACACATGTATAGTTGCTTTCTAGCGCGCTTTAATCACTTCGAATACCTTCTTCTCCCCTTTGGTACCATAACACATCTTGAGTAAGTATACATGTACTTTCAACACTATGGGGAGTGGGACCAATTAATACATCTTAACCGAAGCTGACAAGGAGAACATGTCTCATGTGTTTGGATAAGAGAACCAATTTAAAGAGGCTTTAAAAAGCCCATTTGGACGAGAAGAGTACGTATAATTAAGTCTCATGAGTGCTTAATTTCAGTCCTTGCACAATAGAATGTACCTAGCTATTTTAAATTGTTATAAAGAATTACGTTAGTTTATGATGAAATGATACATGTGAAATAATATTTCCTCATGAATTTGTCTACGTGGATTTTGAGTAATTAATGGGATAAAAACAGAATATATATTATCTAAATCTGTTTCCCTAGTTATCTAATTCTGGCAATTACGATATCATGTCCCTAAACAGTCTTCCGGTTTATTCATTCATTGTTCTTATCATCATAATCATTAGACCATGTGCATCCAACCCTCTCTTACCCTCCCAAATCCATTGACACATCAGATTCCACATCATCCCCACCTCTAACCCTTAAACCCCCGCATCCAACCCTCTTAAATATTTTATTAAAAAATAATATGTATGAGAGAGAAAAGAAGAGAGAGATAGAGAGAAAAAGAAAAAAAGAAAAAAAGAAAAAAAGTGGTGTGCGTGTGCAGGAGGCGGGTACCTCCACGGGTTCCTAAACCCCTTCTCTCTCCTACCCTTTAAGCAGTTATGGTGTTCTAGTGAGGGTTACCCAAACCCTTGGGTACCCATGGGCTCCGATGCGCCCAGTCTTGTATAAGTAGTGACAATTAATTAATTAACAACCCTTAAATATTACATAATGAAAATAATGGGTCAATAAAATTTCATTTATTTTAGTTATATTACTTAATTATTTAACATGCATTTGTTACTTTTTTCTATATTGGTTTTAGTTCTACCAAATCCTATAATAATAATAGTTTAAAAAAGTAAGGTACTTGGGTTTAAAAAAAAATACAAAAATGATTGTTCTAACTAATTTAAAAAATGAATGATATAAATCATAACCAATCTAAATTTTAATTTCATTCTCATATAAAACACAAACATTGAATATTATTTTTATATAGTGAGAATTAACCTTTTAAATCATATATTGATAATTCTAAACGTTGAGTTGTATTTTGGGTAATTTTTTGGTTGATTCAAAGATGTAATATATATAGTGTTATAATAATAGTTTTCTACGTTTTACCTGTTTTAACGTCATTAATTATATTAAATTGATTACGTATTCTTCTAATTTTAAATCTATGGTGTTTATCAGACATATACCATGTCATTAGTCTTGTCTTATTAGAAATAGTGTTATTGCATTTTTATAACTCAATTTTCATATTAATTTACTTATTTAAATATACGAGTTTTAAAATTTCGCAACAACACGCGACAAAAGAACTTCTAGTCAGATACAAAGGTGGACATGATCTTCTCGCAAGCACAAGCGTTACTATTTTTCAGGATCAAGCCAATATCAGAAAAATAGTTCTCCAAATTCAAGTGGAATGTTTGGTGTTTTCATCCTTTTAATTATCTATGAGTTTTGTATTATGTATTTCCTTGTGCTTTCTTTCTAACACCTTGCTAGATTTTAATATTTCTAACACCTTGCTAGATTTTAATAAAAGTTTTGCTGTTAAAAAAAGTAACAAGTCATGTTAAACAGTCTTGTTTTAATGATAGTGAAGTTTAAAAAAGGTTATTTTCAATCTTCCGATAGTTAATATATAGTATTAACTTACATATATATATTTAGCTATTTAAAAATATTAATAAGTTACGAAATAAAAGGTTGAATGTGAAATTATGAGCTCTAACTTTTATGACATCTTAATATATTAACATTTGATTTGATTGACTTAAAACTACTCGATCTGATATATATCTTCAATGAGACTAATCAATGTCGAATTATAAAAAATAATTTTGTAAGGAAAAGTAATATATTTTTCTATTTTTTCTTCCTACCCATTCTCCTATTCACTATAGGATTATATGACGAATTCATTAATTATATTTTCTTACTTACTCCATTGATTTTAACACTTGTGTTGATCTTTTGAGTTATGACTAGATTGATAAGTAGGAGTAAAAAGTAGAGAATATATCACCTTTCTTTTGTAAGTATTATGTAACGTCACCCCTAACGAGCTTAAAATTAGAAAGCGTTGCAGCGGAAATAAACACCAATTACAAAAGCAACGTTGATTAATTCGGCTAATTAATTACATCAAAAGTTAAGCCAAGTTCGTTTACTACAAGCGTTACCTACAAGTTTTTCCGATCATCGGATCCATAAAAAAAAAACAACGTGTTCCCCAAAAGGTATTTACAACAAAACTACCACCAGTCCCGCCTCACCAGGCATCTAGCATCAACCTGCGAAAAAAAATAAATCTTGCACCGTTAGCTACAACTAGCTAGTGAGCACCAATAACGCATAAGCAACAATAAGCAGACTATCATGTATCAGAACAGCACACAGGGCTATCCTATCATATTGAGGCAAGCCAAACTTGGCAGCAGTAGTCGTATGTTGCAGGGGAGCCAACCCCGCTCAACAACCCAACAGCAGTCCACGTGGTACACCATATCTTTCATACTGGTTCCCATCTATCAAGGAACCCCATTCCATAGAGGAACGGCGGCCTGCAGAGCCATACCCAAGTGTATACTACTTGAGTACCGTTAGTTCCCCAATCCGTAGTCCCTACGGATCCTGGGAACCCAGCCAGATACTAACACCCGTCTACCTGACTGACCTCCGTGTTCTCCAATTCAGTGTCCGGACAAAACTTCATAAACAAATAGCTGATCCAATAAGGATCCAGTTCATGCGCGCATATAATCACAACAATATCTTTCATATCAATAATAAACATGCTTGTACAACTCTATCATAACATACCTCCATTTCCACGTATCAACACACCAGTCACATGTCAACAAGTACCACAGATAACTTACCTATTGAGACTCATGGGAAACCGGTACTCACCTCGAAAACTACAAGAGGCAGATATGCAATCGGGAATCCCAAGAGCACACAGAATCGTCTGAGTCACCTAACACCAATAAACATAGGTAAAACACCCCTTAGTACACACTACAACAGACTGCACTAACAACAGTCTCAACAAAAGGTCAACATGGCTTCTGACAGCCTCCTACGGCCGTAGGAACATGTTCCTATGCCCGCAGGACACCCATCCAACACGTACTACGGCCGTAGTATTAATACACTACGCCCGTAGCAGTTCATGCCAAAGAACCATGACCTACGGTCGTAGTAACCATATCCTACGCCCGTAGTAGGTATCCTTTGGGTAACTACGGCCGTAGGTTATATACCCACGCCCGTAGTCTTGTTTCCATCACCCGTGGGTGGTAATCCTCTTGAATTCAATCCTACGGCCGTAGCAACCATTTACTGCGACCGTAGTAACTACAACAACACCCTACGGCCGTAGTAACATTATACTACGCCCGTAGAAACCACATTTACAGTGTGTTCTTGCTCTGTTCGAGCACAACTACGGTTTTACGGGTTTTTGACTCAAAATCCAACATATACATAACTTCCTAACATGATTTGGTCACAAAAACAACACAACAACACATCTAAATATTCAAATCTAACACCACACACACATGAACATGAAGAACTAGGTTTGACAAGAAAACTTACAAGAAAGAGATGAACTCAGCTACAAGGATCAACAAACCACAGATTTCTGCTTCTAAATCTGAATCTAACTTGATTTCTTTCTTCAAATTAGCAAGGGTCTATGTGTGTGTGTGTTTCACGTACGTATGTGTGTATGTAGTGTGTTGGAATATGTCAACAGGGGATAAGGGAGGTTTTTAGGCCGACCTTAATAAGTTAATACCCCATCTCAGGTATTTCGTTCTCCTATTCAACTTAAAACACAACTTAGGGTTATCCGTTTCAACTAACGGATATATTTTTGGAACCCTTATCTAAAACCGTTCAACTATTTGTCAACATGGTCAACTTATGACACTTCTCATATTGCTACATTTTTATCCATAGTTAACACCATTTAACACCAATTAGCACCAATTCATGTTTAAAACACCAATTAACATTTAAGACACCATTTAGCAACATTTACACTACATTTAACAACAAAACACCAATTAAAGTCAACGTACTACAATTAAAGCTACAATTACAACAGTTTACAACTAAGCCCCATTTTGGGGTGTTACAAATCTACCCCCCTTAAGAAGATTCCGTCCTCGGAATCTGTTCGTCTACAAACAAGTGAGGGTATCTAGCTTTCTTGTCATCTTCCGTCTCCCAGGTCATATTCGAACCCAGGTTATGCTTCCATTTAACTAACACCAGTTTAATCAACTTTCGACGCAACTTCTTGGTTTTTAGAACCAAGTATTTCAACAGGTTCTTCAACGAGGCGCTTTGAAGCGTCAACCTTCAATTCCTGTAGAGGCAGAATCTGGTTCTCTTCCACCTTACACTTACGCAGATAACACACGTTGAACGTGTTGTGAATTCCAGACAACTCTGGAGGCAACTCTAACGTAACTGTCTGATCATTAACCACGCGAATGATCCGAAATGGACCAATATAACGTGGACTCAACTTGCCATTTCTACCAAAACGAATCACACCCTTCCAAGGAGAAACTTTTAGGAACACCCGATCGCCCTCCTGGAAAGCAACTGGTCTACGCTTAGGGTCAGCATATACTTTCTATCTGTCACGGGCCGCTTTGAGCTTTTCCCGCGCAATCTTCACTTTATCTGCCGTAATCTGAACAATCTCAGGTCCGGCAAATTGCTTCTCACCGGGTTCTAACCAACATGTGGGAGTACGACAACGCCTCCCATACAACATTTCATAAGGTGGCATCCCAATACTGGAGTGGTACGAGTTATTATAAGCAAACTCGACCAACGGCAAGTGAGAATCCCACGCGCCACCAAATTCAAGAACACATGCGCGAAGCATGTCCTCCAACGTCTGGATCGTTCTTTCCGACTGGCCATCTGTCTGTGGATGATACGCCGTGCTCAGATGAACACGTGTACGAAGTTCATGCTGCAAACTCTGCCAAAAATGTGAAGCAAATCTCGCATCACGGTCAGACACAATTGAACATGGCAAACCATGTCGTGACACCACTTCATCTACATACAACTTTGCTAACTTCTCCAGCGGATTAGACTCGCTGATAGCTAGAAAATGAGCGCTCTTGGTCAATCTATCGACAATGACCCCTAAGGGTCTTTGGCAACTTTGTCACAAAATCTATCGTAATGTGATCCCACTTCCACTCAGGGATCTCTAGTTGCTGCAAACTGCCATAAGGCTTCTGATGTTCTGTTTTAACTTGCGTGCAGATCTGACATTTTTCCACAAAAGAAGCAATATCTCGCTTCAGAGTAGGCCACCAGTACAATGCCTTTAAATCATGATACATCTTTGTGCTGCCCGGATGAACCGACAGCCTAGATTTGTGAGCTTCCTGTAGTATCAGTTCACGATTATCACCATGAAGAGGCACCCACACGCGAGACTGAAAAGTCTTAAGTCCGCGAGTATCATCAACAAGTTGATCTTTAAGCTTTTTCATCGTTTCTGCTTTGAGATTATCATCTTGCAACGCCACTTGCTGCGCTTCCTTCAATCGAGCAATGATATCGGGAACCACAGTAAGCTTCATGAATCTAGCATCTACTGTAGAGCTCTTGCGACTCAATGCATCCGCCACCACGTTGGCCTTACCAGGATGGTAGCGAATTTCACAATCGTAGTCTTTTATCAACTCGAGCCATCTGCGTTGTCTCATATTAAGCTCTTTCTGCGTGAACACATATTGCAGGCTCTTGTGATCCGTACAGACCACACACTTGGTGCCATAGAGATAGTGCCTCCACAATTTCAACGCGAACACCACCGCTGCCAACTCAAGATCATGAGTCGGATAGTTGCCTTCATGGGGTTTCAATTGCCTTGAAGCAAAGGCAATCACTTTATCTCGCTGCATCAGTACACACCCCAATCCAGAATACGAAGCATCACAGTAGACAATGAAGTCTTCAGATCCCTCTGGCAAGGTAAGTATTGGAGCTTCGCACAGTAGCCGTTTCAAAGACTGAAACGCTTGCTCTTGAGCTTCCGCCCAAACGAATGCAACATCCTTGCGAGTTAATTTAGTTAAAGGACCCGCAAGCTTAGAAAAGTCGCGGATAAACCGCCGATAGTAACCAGCTAATCCGAGAAAACTTCTAACTTCAGAAGGAGTTCGAGGAACCCAATTCATAACTGCTTCAACTTTTGCTGGATCAACTTTCACGCCATCGCTGCAGATCACATGGCCGAGAAAATGAACTTCTCGCAACCAGAACTCACACTTCGAGAATTTAGCGTAAAGCTTCTCCCGTTTAAGAGTTTCGAGAACCTCTCGCAAATGTAACTCGTGTTCAGCTTCAGTCTTAGAATAGATAAGAATATCGTCAATAAACACAATCACCGATTTATCAAGAAATGGACGACAAACCCGATTCATCAGGTCCATGAAAACAGCAGGAGCATTGGTTAAACCGAAAGGCATCACCAAAAACTCATAATGACCATAACGAGTACGGAAAGCCGTCTTTGGAACGTCTTTGTTAGCAACTAACACTTGATGGTATCCAGACCGCAGATCAATCTTTGAGAAGCACGTCGCTCCTTGCAGTTGATCAAACAAATCATCTATCCGCGGCAAAGGATACTTGTTCTTTACCGTTCGCTTATTCAGCTCCCGATAATCAATACACATTCTCATCGTTCCATCTTTCTTTTTCACAAATAGCACCGAAGCTCCCCAAGGAGAAGAACTCGGGCGAATAAAGCCTTTGTCAAGCAACTCCTGAATCTGCGTCATCATCTCGCGAACCTCGGAAGGAGCAAGACGATATGGAGCTTTAGCCACAGGGGTAGCCCCCGGAACAAGATCAATTCGATACTCAACATCTCTGACTGATGGTAACCCAGGCAACTCATCAGGGAATACCTCTGGATATTCGGTTACCACAGGAATATCACGAACAACACGCTTCTCCAATTTAGCATCAATCACATGGGGTAGGTAGCAATCGCAGCCTTTCGAAACCGACTTACGAGCTTTCATAAGAGAAATGATAGGAACATCGGACTTTCGCCTTTCGCCACGAGCCACAGCATATGACCCGTCAGGTAAAGGAACTTTGATCAACTTCTTGGAACATAAAATCTCAGCGTTCAACTTGCTAAGCCAATCCATCCCAATCACAACATCGAATCCCACAATCGGCATTAAAAGAAGAGAAACAGGAAAACTACTCCCGTCGATATCAATAACCGCTTGAGGAACATTATCTACAACTGGAACTACTTTACCACTAGCAGTCTCTATTCTTACAGGCTCAGACAACACAGATATAGGCATTTGCAGTTTATCACAGAAAGATACAGACACAAAAGAATACGTAGCTCCAGAATCAAACAATACACATGCTGGGGTAGAGTTAATAAGAAAAGTACCCGTAATCACGTCCCCAGCACCCTTCGCCTCATCTTTCGTCATCTGAAACGCCCGCCCTTTAGCACGGGGAGCGTTGTCTTTCTTCTGCCCTGAGGCAGATCCTCCAACTCCAGCATCGGACTTTGAACGACAATCTATAATCCGGTGCCCTGGCTTGTGACATTTGTAGAAGACATTCTCTTTAAACTCGCACTCATTCACCGAGTGCCCTTTCTGACCACATCTAAAACAACGAGTAGTGGCCTTCGAACAATCACCAGTATGGTAGGTGCGACACAGAGAGCACCATGAACCCTCAAACTTAGCCTTCTTCGACAAGTCAGGCTTTCCACCAGTTGACGACTGCCCCTTGGAAGTAACAGATTTTGAGAACTGCTGAAACTTCCATTTCTGACTCTCAGCTGCGTGATCCCCCTTTCCTTGGCGTCTATCCCCATCAATCTGTCGGGCTATTTCAAACGCCCGATCCAAAGTAGCCGCAGCTCTCACATGAGCGCGATAATCAAGTGGCAGCATGTTCACAAACTTCCGCATCTTGGCTTTCTCATCAGTCACCAAATGCGGTATGAATCTAACCTTATCCGTAAAAGCATGAATAAGGTCCTCAACAGGCTTGTCCCCCTTACGGAGACTACTAAACTCGTTCTCCAGTCGCTTCAGATCATAATCTGTACAATACTTAGATTTCAACTTATCAGAAAACTGCTCCCAAGTCAGAGCATCAATCACCTCCGGGCTCAACGTGTCTTTCACTGTATCCCACCAATCCAGAGCTGGCCCTTTCAACATCCGAACAACATATCTGACGCGGAGCTCACGTTCACATTCACAAGCTTCGAACACCTGATCCGTCTCACGTAACCAACGAATAGTCTCAGAGGGATTGTCACTACCCTCGTAAACCTTCGGCCCGCAAGACATAAACTTCTTGTACGAGCACTTCTCTGGTTTCTTTCCTGCCAGAGCGTTCTGCAACAGCTCCCTCGTCAATCGGAGCTCCTCCTCTAACAATCTCACATATGCCGCCTGCTCTTGATCGTGCCTTGGCGGCTCCACATTATGCTGAGAAGCTTCGTCCTCAGCTTCCCTTCGTTCACTGGAGGCCTCGTCCTCCATTCGTTTGAGAGCCTCTTCTGTCGTAGCTCTACGTTCGGCCATTTCTACTCAACTCGCTATTTACACGTAGACCACGGTTAGTACACCATTTATTCACCATGCACAAATACTACAGTTAATCTATCACATAGGACAGCCACATAACGCTCAACTCAACCCCAATTGCCCTGATAGGAACACTTAACGATGGTCGGACCCGAGCTTGAGATTGAATACTTCAACGAGTACCCAAATCCTCAAACTTAGGCTCTGATACCTACTTGTAACGCCACCCCTAACGAGCTTAAAATTAGAGTTAATTTAAACTTTTTAACAACGATTATCAAAAGCGTTGCAGCGGAAATAAACACCAATTACAAAAGCAACGTTGATTAATTTGGCTAATTAATTACATCAAAAGTTAAGCCAAGTTCGTTTACTACAAGCGTTACCTACAAGTTTTTCCGACCATCGGATCCATACAAAAAAACAACGTGTTCCCCAAAAGGTATTTACAACAAAACTACCACCAGTCCCGCCTCACCAGGCATCTAGCATCAACCTACGAAAAAAAATAAATCTTGCACCGTTAGCTACAACTAGCTAGTGAGCACCAATAACACATAAGCAACAATAAGCAGGCTATCATGTATCAGAACAGCACACAGGGCTATCCTATCATATTGAGGCGAGCCAAACATGGCAGCATTAGTCGTATGTTGCAGGGGAGCCAACCCCGCTCAACAACCCAACAGCAGTCCACGTGGTACACCATATCTTTCATACTGGTTCCATCTATCAAGGAACCCCATTCCATAGAGGAACGGCGGCCTGCAGAGCCATACCCAAGTGTATACTACTTGAGTACCGTTAGTTCCCCAATCCGTAGTCCCTAAGGACCCTAGGAACCCAGCCAGATACTAACACCCGTCTACCCGACTGACCTCCGTGTTCTCCAATTCAGTGTCCGGACAAAACTTCATAAACAAATAGCTGATCCAATAAGGATCCAGTTCATGCGCGCATATAATCACAACAATATCTTTCATATCAATAATAAGCATGCTTGTACAACTCTATCATAACATACCTCCATTTCCACGTATCAACACACCAGTCACATGTCAACAAGTACCACAGATAACTTACCTATTGAGACTCATGGGAAACCGGTACTCACCTCGAAAACTACAAGAGGCAGATATGCAATCGGGAATCCCAAGAGCACACAGAATCGTCTGAGTCACCTAACACCAATAAACATAGGTAAAACACCCCTTAGTACACACTACAACAGACTGCACTAACAACAGTCTCAACAAAAGGTCAACATGGCTTCTGACAGCCTCCTACGGCCGCAGGAACATGTTCCTACGCCCGCAGGACACCCATCCAACACGTACTACGGCCGTAGTATTAATACACTACGCCCGTAGCAGTTCATGCCAAAGAACCATGACCTACGGTCGTAGTAACCATATCCTACGCCCGTAGTAGGTATCCTTTGGGTAACTACGGCCGTAGGTTATATACCCACGCCCGTAGTCTTGTTTCCATCACCCGTGGGTGGTAATCCTCTTGAATTCAATCCTACGGCCGTAGCAACCATTTACTGCGACCGTAGTAACTACAACAACACCCTACGGCCGTAGTAACATTATACTACGCCCGTAGGAACCACATTTACAGTGTGTTCTTGCTCTGTTCGAGCACAACTACGGTTTTACGGGTTTTTGACTCAAAATCCAACTTGAATCCATATTCAAGTGTTTATACAAGTTGTCTAACATATACATAACTTCCTAACATGATTTGGTCACAAAAACAACACAACAACACATCTAAATATTCAAATCTAACACCACACACACATGAACATGAAGAACTAGGGTTGACAAGAAAACTTACAAGAAAGAGATGAACTCAGCTACAAGGATCAACAAACCACAGATTTCTGCTTCTAAATCTGAATCTAACTTGATTTCTTTCTTCAAATTAGCAAGGGTCTATGTGTGTGTGTGTTTCACGTACGTATGTGTGTATGTAGTGTGTTGGAATATGTCAACAGGGGATAAGGGAGGTTTTTAGGCCGACCTTAATAAGTTAATACCCCATCTCAGGTATTTCGTTCTCCTATTCAACTTAAAACACAACTTAGGGTTATCCGTTTCAACTAACGGATATATTTTTGGAACCCTTATCTAAAACCGTTCAACTATTTGTCAACATGGTCAACTTATGACACTTCTCATATTGCTACATTTTTATCCACAAATAACATCAGTTAACACCATTTAACACCAATTAGCACCAATTTATGTTTAAAACACCAATTAACATTTAAGACACCATTTAGCAACATTTACACTAAAATTCAAAGATTATTTTCTTGATTACTGAATCATTCAAAATATATTTTTCCAGATTATCATATTTGGGTACATAGCTTCATATTCCAAGTTCAAAGTTCTCGGATATAGGATTAGTTGAGTTGTGTTCAATAAAGTCTATATAAAAAACATAGTTCTGAAATTTTAATATTCAATCAAATGTGATTCAGTATACAATCACATGTGATTGTAAAAGCATCACATGTTAATTACGAAAATGTCACTCCGCCCGAAATTTTAAAATTCAATCTGGAACATTAATTAGGTTGATACAAAGGTTGAGATTAGTCTCTCAAGACTATAAATTAAATATGAACTATATTGAACATTTATCGGATTAGTTAACTAAATGCTCTTTTCATAAAAGAGCAAATAATTTATTCAACAAATTTTTCTAAATAACAAAGATCTTTAATTACGTCAATATATTCTTCAAACTTTCTCCATGGAATCTTAATTACATAAAATAAACAGAAAACACCTAGTATACAACATGTTCAATGAAGAAGCTCAAATTGAATATCATATAATAAGCTAGAAACCCAAATTTGTAATCGGTGTTCATCAAAAGCAATTAGAATTATAGATATGTTTATTCAAGTAGATCTTCATGTATCGATTTCAATATATATATATATATATATATATATATATATATATATATATATATATATATATATATATATATATATATGGATGAGATCAAATAAAAGGTAAATTAAAGTACAAAGTGTAAGAGAGATGATTAGTGATAGTTTTTCAGTATATACATCAACTGATAATTGTTAGTTCATCATTTTTATTGATTAAAACTAGTTATTCATCGATTTCTTTTTGATGAATCCAACATATACATCACTTTTTAGATGAAAGCATTTTGTTCATCACCAAATTATTCCAAAAATTTGGTTTCAAAATCTGTATTTGAAAATCTCTTTTGGTGTGTAAAAAGTGATGAATATGTTGGATTCATAAAAAAGAAATCGATGAAGAACTAGTTTTAATCAATAAAAAGGATTTTTTATTGCCTCTTACCATTTTTACGTTAATATACCTTTTACTTGATCCTCACCCTATATATATATATACTTATGAACGACAGTATACCTTCAACTGAAAATTCCCACTTTTTGCTTAAAGAAATAAGTATTACACTATATACATCACCATACCCAAGTTTTTCTTCTTGCAGAAAGCTTAGATAATACAAATTAGTGCATGATCAAGAAACAAAAACATGAACTTTAAATTAATTAAACAACATCGAATCAACAAAAGGCAAACATCAAAGTATGTTACTAAAATGTTAAAATTTGGGTAAGTATGTCCGTACCATATACAGAGCCTTTTTTCTGTTGAGGATTTGCTTGATTCGTAGCTCATCGTCTGGAAATTGAAGAAAGGGTGAACCACCACAACGATACAAGAACCAGAAATATAAATTCTAAATTAAGTATTCAACACTAAATATAACAAATTCTACAGATACATCAATATACGGAGCCTTTTGGATGCCAGAAGTATGTCGGTACCATATACAGAGCCTTTTGGATGCCATTGTTCTTGTACATTGATCACTAAATATAACAATTTGGGGGGTAAGTATGTCCGTACCATATACAAGGAACTTATCTTTACTCACATTGGACTTTAATCTTCTCAGCGGTATCCACCCCCAACCCTGTAAATCATGAAAAAACAGCCAGGGGTGTTCATTGTCACTCTTACAAGAAAACACCAAAAAACTGCACCACCCTGTCCTCCATGTCTCCCTGCACCAGATTTACCCATAGAAACCCTCTTTTATTAAGTTGAGATACTTTTAAAAGACTGAAAGACTGCAGTAAAAAAAAAGAGCTAAACCTTCATATAGATGAGCTATTTTTTGTATTTGACCCATTACAATTGACTTAAAACAAAACCATGAAAGAGAGCACTGATATGATATTCTAGAAAGTAGTAAAATTCTTTCTAAAGATTTTGGTGCTAAAATTCCAACCGACAATTCAATCTATAATTATTTTGTATGAACTTATACCATAACTTTATATACCAAGTTCATTTAGATTGCTAAAGAACAAATAAATAATCCACTGTATACATACACCTTTGATATTTAGATGCCTCAAACCAAGTAAAATAACTCAATATTAGAAGTTTCAATCTTTAAGCAGGTTTCTGAATTTGGGACAATCACAAACCGGGACAAACTGAGTTTTATGATCAGCTAAGCGAAACATATTCATAGATAAGGGAACAAATACTCAAGTGATCGAAACAAATACTCAGCTAAGGGATAGAATTTAATTGATCAGCATATCTAATGATCATCTAAGCGGCAATATTCAGAAATAAGCAAACAAATACTCAGCTGAGTAATAACAATACTCATAGATTTTCCTTTAGTTTCATATTGACACAAAAATAAACTTTATACTTGTACATATCATTTTAAGTCTCTAGGCATATAATAGAACTTACCAATATGAAACAACCGGTCAGAATAGCTTCAGCCATCAAGATAATTCAGAAAACTTGGAGCCATGAAAATGTCAGCAAGATCAATCCATCTTATAATGAGCTTCACATGGTTGTACCTAAAAAAAAGAAATACAAATATGATGTTTTCAAACAAATCAACAACCCTTCAAAATTAATCATAAAAATCATAATCTGAAACAAAAATTAATGATAAGTAAGCCACACTGAGTAAACGGGATGAAAGAATGGAAGATTATTCAATTATCATACCTATAATACATTTAATCAAACACTTGGTGGGCAGAAAAAGATGCAAAAAAGTAATTCATGCAGGATTCTGATAATGATCATATTTATCACTCAGAGCTTTTTACATTGACCAAGCGAGCAACAAAAGGGGAACAGCAGAAAATTTCCTTCATTGTGGCCAATATCTGAACCACATCCTCCTCAATACCACATTCGCGCTATCTCTAATTCCTGGTTGCAGGCCGAGGCTTTCTGCACGATATCCTTTAAGAACCTTTGAGAGCCGCGAAGCAATCCCGTTTCATTTTTGTTTCTTAAAAACCATAATTTGAGTAATTTCTCTATTCAGTTATGTTACTTATGTACCATCATTAATCATAGAAGAAAATAAAAAGGGTTCTTCAAGATAACTAAACTCGAAATCAATTCTTCAAACAACCTGACTAACTCACCAGTCACCAAGAATAATGATTTATATGTTAAAATTAATGGTGATTTTCAATTTCGAAGAAATTAAGCTAGTTAGGAAAAAAAAGTCAAACTTGCTAAAAGAAAACGTTACATTCATCAGAAAAAATGGTAGCATTTAGTAAATAGGTAACTTAAACTTTCATTGTAAAAATTTGAATTTATAATATATAACAATTGAAACAAGCTAAACATGAGCCTATGTTACTGTTCATAGGATGGTTTTTCAAAAATGCTCCCATACTAGATACATAATACCATTACGGAAAGATAACTAAAATGTTTCCTAGCCCAGCTAGTAAGTGTATCTATTTGAAAAATGGTAAGACGTCCGCTGTTCGATTCCCCTCTTCCTGTCCTTTTTTGAGCTTTTTCCTTTTTTTCCCTTTCTTTTTCCTTATTTTCTTGCTTCCTTTTTTGAGCTTTTTCCCTTTCCCCCCCTTCTTTTTCCTTATTTTCTTGCCAATCGGCCTTGTTTTTTCATTACTATTCTTTTATTTTTTTTATTTTAATTTCTATATTAAAACAGTTATTTAATAATTATAACTTTTAATAAATAATATTCGATTTTTTTATGAACATGTATTTATTGTCGTCTATTTGTATTTATACTTCGATGTAAATTTTATTAAAAAAACTCATTGTGTATGTCGCATATATTTGTGACCGTTGTTATTGATTTATCTTGAATATTACGCTGTCGTTGTTAGTATTAAATTTTTTATTATACTTTGATTATTGTTTCGTTATTGCATCATATCATTTTTTGTGATTATTTGAATTATATACATTTTGCACCTAACTAAATGTAACTAAAATTAAGATAACTCATATTTTTCTAGATAAAAGAATATTAAAAGACAAAATTTGATTAAAAAATTCAATCTACTTAACAAAACATATAGTTTCAAAATCCCGCAGCAAAACGCGGGTTTCAAAACTCGTTAAATACTAAACTTAACCTAAAGAAAGCATTTCGAGGGTTAGCTTGTTTGAGTCTTTTTTCTAGTTCAACATTTTTTTAATTAGAACACATGCCCTCTGATCTTACATGAGAAGTTTATTTAAAAACCGTTTTTGTAATGCGGAAACCGCAAAAAACATTTGTAACTACTATTATTACTC
This sequence comes from Pulicaria dysenterica, assembly GCA_947179395.2. NCBI lineage: Eukaryota > Viridiplantae > Streptophyta > Magnoliopsida > Asterales > Asteraceae > Pulicaria > Pulicaria dysenterica. The sequence goes on from OX359291.1 coordinate 91,026,790, forward strand.
ATTAGTGACTTATTAATATGAGTATTTTGATCGTTTATATTTTTACTTAACCGTTAATTGCGTTTGGATAAAAAATTATTATTTAATAAGTCTTAGATTTTCCTGAAATATCCCTAATTAATGATTTATTAATGGTCATTTTCATTTTTGACCGTTAATTTATCGGTTTTTCTTCTGTGGACGGTGTTTTTGAACTTCAATATTTGTTAGGCTTTTTAGCCAGCCCAACATGAATTCTCTTTGGACTTGCAAAGTGCAAACCTAGAGAGTTACAAGTATCCAAACACGGTTCTATTCCATCCAAAACCCATGTGGGCCGCTGCTACCCTACCCTGCAGATTATGGACTCCCGCCACCACCACCACCACCACCACCGGCGACAAAGCTCCCTTCACTGCCTTCGCCAGGAATTCACGACCTCGGAAAAACATTAGTTATGAATACGACGATGAAGAAGACGACGAAGAAATGAACAACCGACAATTAGAAATTTTAAAGCAGCAAGATATTGGGGATCTAGATCTACGTGCATCTGCATCTGCCCCTAATTCGGCGAAGATTAGCGGATCTGCTGTATTATTGGCACTGCAAAAAGCAAGTGCTCAGAAAACCTCCAAGAAGATCAAGAAGAAAAAGGAGATAAAAAACATGAGTGAGGATACAGATAGTCGGCGAAATCGAGATGCGATTGCAGATTACAGTGACGTGAAGCCATTGTGCATAAAGAGCGATTGGAAGGATCGATTGGATGAACTGGAGTTGCAGCTTCACCAACTAATTCATGATACCTAATCTGTCTGTGGTAATACAAATCCTGTCATGGTGTTCTGATACATATTTAAGAATTCATATGCCTTTCAATATCAATTTGGTTTAGCTTTTGCTGCAATAATTTGTAGAACATGCCCTTGTAGAATTATTTACCGACCACTTGATTGACTTGACCACTGTGCTGCACCCTGCACATGCAAAATGGTCTGCCCAACCCATGGATACTGTTTGTTTGGAGTAAAACTAAATAAATAACTAATAAACAAATGCCCTGCTGCCAGGAATTTATTAAATCTTGTTTATCCATCCAACAAGACCCACAATTTATATTATTCAAGAAAATAAGCAGGATACATGTGACTGACTGCTGCATTTACATCAAAAACTTGGAACAACCACAACCTATTCTTTAAATTAATCACACTCACAATCTCGACCACAATCACAATCACAATCACATTTGCACACCAAATTGGTACCTTTTTCTTTTTTAGTCTCTCTCTGGACCAAATCTAATCAATTAAATTAGCAGATTTAACTATAGAATTGGAAACAAACCATTAAACATCTTAGAATCTAAATCAACTCACTTTCTCAAAAGTTAGATTATTAGTAGAATGATCACCTTAACCACCTCCTAAGATCTGTTGTTGAACAAGGAGACACCTCTCCACCTGCAATGCTTTCTGTATAATAAGATGAATAATTGGACTGCTGTTCCACCCCCATGTAGGCATAAGACCCTTCATTCACACTTGTAAAGCTTGGACTCCTTAAATTCTGCCCATTGTATAGATTTCCACTATGTGGGTCTGGAACTGGGAAAGAGAGCCGTTTCTTGGCTGACCCGGATCTATCTCTCTCTGGGGTTGAAGGCCTTTGTCTGGGTGCACTTTGGGACCGTACCCGAGCCTTGGCTGACTCGGTTGCAGCCATGTAATTAGGCATTGGTCCGCCGCTGGTCGAGCCCCTTGGATGTTGATGTAAGGCAGAATTGAAACTGTAGTTGGATCTTAAACTTGGGGTTTGACTTTGGGTGCTGTGGTAGCTTCTGTCTTCTCTACCGTAATGAGGGCTGGCAGATCGGACCTGGATTGGCCTTGTTTTGGATGGTGAAGGTGTTACAGGGGCTCTATGGAGAGGTGAAGCAGATGAATTTCTCGGGACCTGGTTTTGGTGGTGGTGGTGGTGGTGGTGGTTATATTGGTAGCTTGATCTTCTAAAGTGATTAGGGGGTAAGTTTGAGTAAGGCTGAGAGGTGTCCACTTCGACTGTTTTAACACCATCTCTTTGATCGGTTGAAGCTCTAGCCATGGGCCTGCTCTCCCATGGTTTTGAACCCATCCATCTATCTAGCCATTGGTGTCTGTCTCCAATACCAAGCTCGTTATCACTTCCCATCGATGGATTCCTACCATTTCTCCTTGTCTTTTCATGTGACAAAAAGTAAAAAAATAGAAAAATCGATAAAGTGTCTTTGACTTTAATTCACAATTAGCATGGCAAGGTATAACATAGCTTTGAAGGATTTCCTATTTCATGTCATGAATTTTGTTTTCACCTAGAAAAAGGTAACATACTTCCAAGAATATCGAATTAAGGTAATTTTAAATAAGTCAAAACGGTGATTTGACAAATATATAAATGAGATGTTGGTAACTTTAACCATGTTGACTTCCATATAACTTGACACATTACCCTGAACCAATATCTTTGAAGTTACCTTTTTATAGATGAAAACAAAGCTGGGTACCCAAAATAGAAATATGGATGAAGCTGGTTATCATTTTATGCAGTTTGCGTATTATTAATACGAAAGGAAAACATAAGAAAGACAAACCTCTTGAGAGAAGGCTTGAGATAAGGTCTTCTCACGTCTAGCAGCTCTTTGTTGAAGCATTGCTTTCACTTCCTCGATAGTGTGTGGTCGGTCATCCCAGTCATCAGCAATGCTACTTCCATCTCGTGACTAAAAGTTACCAAATTTAAAGTAAGTTACTGTAAAACATAGATATACATGGATATTGATATTTAGGGTTAACAGGGCACCATGGATCGCCTGTCAGAAATATCTTGATGATAACGGGAAGCCCATCCACTGTTGGTGTCACTGAATGTAGATTTTCGACTACTGCATTGGTCAGATTGCTTCATGCGCTGATCAAGAACACGAGCCTGCACTCGAACCAAAGCTTGCATGCATTGAAGTGTCATTTTGGCTTGTTTTCTTACATTGTGACCCCTCACCAATGCCTGCAGCTTCACCAGTCCTTTGAGTGCCCGAAGAGCTCTCCTTGCCTAGAATTTAAACAATTAGGTGTTATATCCTATTCGAGAAATCATTTAGGTTGACTGTATCATTTAACAACATTAACCAATCCCGCAAAATTAAGGTATAGGTGGTAATATGTAGGTAGTCATATCTCTTACGTATATTGGTAAAGAGATTGTTTTCCTAAACACTTCCTACTATAATCATATCATTACTACTTGGTTAAACAATTATGTTTTATTGGTTAAATTAATTGCCAAGAATGCTCATGTTTGAAGTCAAAATGTAAGCTTTTGTGTTTACATTTTCCAAAAAAGTGATTGTGGGTGCATCATGCATGTGCTCTTGCTGCATTCACAGGCATCTTCCCATGTGCTTTTAAATTCTAAACTAAACCAATTTGTTGAAGCACCTAACTATGAACTTTTGCATTTGCAAATCACTTGCCTTTTCTTATGCTAGAAAATTATTGATTCAACAACTCATTTAAAAAAAAAAAAACTGTTTTTTTTTCTTTTCTTGATTCTTAACATTAATCAAGTATAAAAAGGCCTTAAATTTTGATGATATAGATCCAAAAGTAAAATCAGTAAATAGGTACTGGAAGTGGAAAGAGAGTTAAATAGTGACAGAATGAGTAAATGAATGAATGAATGTAGGACCCTAGAATTAACAGCATAGGCTAATTAATAAACATTGATAGATCTATGCTCTCTCACTCACCAGATAACCTCTGAAAGCCGTCTGAATTATGACAGCTGCATAGTGCTCCCTGGAATGACTAGACAGCGGCCTGCTCCGGCGAGCCACCTCCATTGCCGCCTCTGCAGCTGCTGCAGTTGCTACAGCCAAGGCGATAGCATGCCTTTGCTCCGACGGCTGAGCTTCCGTGGAACCGGCGGAAGTATTGATCTTGGGCGGTTGGGGAGGTTGTGGTGTTGCATTTTCCGGGACGGTTGTGGGCTTCCGGAACAGCCAGCGTTTTTTTTCCCGTTTGTTCAATAATTGAGAAACGTTGTCGTCTTGGTCATTGAGATGATGATGATGATGATGATGATCTTGGGTTTTTGTGTTGGTCTTTTTATCGGAGTCTTTAGAAGGAGATCGGAAAGCCTTTTTAACAGCGGTGAGCCAAGAAGATCCGCCTTTCTTCCCCATAGATGATGAAATGATTTAGAAAGGTATGATAATAATAATAATATAAGTGATAGTAATGTGGCTGCATTTACAGGAAAAGAGAGAGAAAAGGAGAGATCTGAAGAGAAAAGATGTGATGAGGTAATGGGAAGGGAAGGAAAGGAAAGCAAAGGAAAGAAGAGGAAATGAAAGGAGGTTATATTTATGTGTAAAGGGAAAGGAAGAAAGAGAGGTAATGTGAGTGGGGATAGTGTGTCAGTCATGTGTAATTGAAAATTGGTGGTGGGGTTGTGTGGTGGTCAACAGCTTTGCTTTTAACACCAAGGTAGACCTTATTGAAATAAGGGTTATTGTCTAAAAAAGTTTCTGACATATCTAATTATTATCTTTTATTTATTTATACTATAATACATTGTTTTATAACATGCTTTGGTGTAGTATGTTTACACTTTATTTGCAATCTTTCAAGTATCGTCAGATCAATTCAATACAAGATTAATTTTTGCTGGAATTGTATTGGAGGAACTTTCAAAACTTGTCGATTTCAAAATTCAAAATTAACTATTGCCCGAGTTATTTTAAAAATAATATTCTTTTTAATGATGATTTGTTTTAGTAAGATGCATCTGTTAGAATGAGATTTCTTAATATAACACACGATAAATAAAAGGAAAGTGAAATTGATTCATTAATACAAGTACAATACTTAAATACCTATGATATTATGAGTTGTGTTCAATATAGTTCATATTAAAAATAGGGCAAATTATCGAAAAAGGTAACGTAATTATCCATTTTTTTCAATCAAGATAACGTAAATTTTTTTTTGCCTAAAAAGGATTAAAAATTCAATTTCTAACAAAAAAGGGATCCGGTAACCGGATCAATAGGTTACCGGTTAAAACTCGTTGACGTGGCACCGAAATATCTGATGTGGCATTTTCTAATAAATATCCACACACTCTCTCTCCCTTGTATCTCTCAAAATGGCACCACCACCACTCCAGATTCCGACCACCGCCACCACTAAACGGCACCACCACCACCACCGCTCAACGACACCACCACCACCTCTCTTTCTCTCTTCTCTTTCTCTCCTCTCTTTCTCTCTTCTCTTTCTCTTTGAAGCTCTCTCTCTACCCCTCTCTTTCTAAAATCGGTTCCACCGCCACTATTCCACATAGCCACCATCACCACTCCACAGAGCCACCATCACCACCTTCGCTTCAAGATCGCTTCAAGATCTAGGTTTCACTACCGTCGCTTCAAGATTTGTTCAGATCTGTTCAAGATCTGTTCGTGATATGTGTTCGTATGTTCAGATCTGTTTAAGATATGTTTGATTCATGGCAGATATGTGAAACCACCACCGTAAAACCCCCAAAAGATCTGGGTTAGAGTCTCGATTTAGGGTTTTCACTTGAATCTGTGGTGTCTGTGTGTGTGTGTGTTTGTTGGCAGTGGTTGTTCATGACGGCGGCGGTTCATGGCGGCGGCGGTTCTCAGATCTTTCTCTCTCTGTTCTTCAGTTGTGTTCGTGTGTGAGAATATTTTTTCTCTCTCTGTTCTTCAGTTGTGTTCGATTTAGGGTTTTCACCTTGAATGTGTTTCAGATTTGGAGTTGAACACCAAGATTCAGATCTATTTATGTTTTTTGAGTTAGGGTTTTCAGATTCGATTTAGGGTTTTCTTGTTTGGGTTTGATTTTTAGATCTGTTTATGTATGTTCTTCAAGTTAGGGTTCACTGTGATGGTGGTTCACGGCGGCGGTGGTGGTGGTTCATGGCGGCGGTGGTGAACCTTCATATCTTCTTCAAGAACATGAATATATTAAACACAAACATTAAAAAAAAAACTTATTAAACACAAACATAAAAATCCTTTTTAAAAATTAATTAAAAAAAGTTAAAGACATTAAATAAATACATATTAAAAATTGTATCCATTAGACTGACACGTGTATTGCCCATGTCAGCATAGACTAACACGTGTATTGTCCATGTCAGCATAGGGCATGAAATGGCATTGACTGGGCTGCCACGTGTGTTGCCACGTCATCGGTTACCTGCTGACTGGACAGTCAGCAGGTCTAGGAAGTCATTTTACCCTTTTTTTTGTCAAAAATTGAATTTTTAATCCTTTTTAGGCAAAAAAAAAATTTACGTTACCTTGATTGAAAAAAATGGATAATTACGTTACCTTTTTCGGCAATTTGCCCTTAAAAATATAGTCCCGAATGTAATCACATGTGATTCATTTATACAATCACATTTGATTGTAGAATCATCACATGTGAATTACGAAAATACCACTCCGTCCAAATTTTTAAAATTCAATGTGAACCATTGATGGGGCTGATACAAAAGTTAAGATTAGTCTCTCAGGACTATACATTAAGTATGAACTGTATTAAATATTTCTCATGATACTATATTATAAATTAGTGAATCTTATAGTTCTCGTGGAAGAATTCCAAGCCAAAAGGTTGTTTATTTATGTTTCTATTTATAATTCTTCATTTGTAAATTCCTGGTTTTTTTATTGTTAAAATAAAAGTAAGTGGGATTCCAAAATTTGAAAATAAAAAAAGAATGCTTTTATTGTATATAAAAATATATTTAGTTCATATATAATGAATAGGGTTTATAAACATTTTTTAATGGTCTATGGTAAACCACTTGTCTTCTATAGGGGAGATAAAAGATTCAAATCCTACCGGGTTTCAATTAGGGATGGTTAAAAGATGTTTTGTAAACGATCACGCATAAAAAAAAAAAAGGTTAAACTGCATACATCTAAGCCAAATGCTCGGCACCCCCGAAAGAAGCCTTAACCGGGAAAAACTCGTTTTAAAAAAAAAATTGTAATGAATAGGATTTATAATGGATTTGACAAATTAACTTTAAAAAAAATCGAATCGATTCATAAGTTGTTTTTGGTTTACTTTATATAGTTTAAATTAAAATATAAACATATAAATGAATTTCTTAAATAAAAGAAGTAAACTTCAGAGACTTAAATTAATAATGTTTTTGGTTTACTTTAGTTAGGTGTTTAATTTAATAAGATATATTAAAATAATAATCCAAATTAGTTTGGTCATATTGCATTTCAACATCATTTTTCATGTGTTCTGTATCTTTCTTGTCTATTATGTACCAAGGTTACACTCGTTCACTTACTCTGTGATCTACAAACATCATAACAACACAATTTCCATTAAACAGAATTACCATACAAACAGTGTGTTTACAATAATGGAGATTTAAGATCTTATACCAAAAAACCCTCTTACATCATTTGAGATCAAACCAAACTTTCATTTGGTCATTTAGCAAGATCAAGTCAGTTAATTTTGGTTCAGGTTAGCAGAATATATACTATCATTATAATTACCAAGTTTCAAAATTACGGCTAATTAAGGTGTAGCCACATTTTCCTTGGCAAGAGGTGCAATCTCTTCACCCTCGATACCTGGCTCACTTCCTTCAACCCCCAAACTCAAAAGCGCCTCTTCCCACTTCTTTGCAGGTTTCTGATGATAACCCAAAACACACAAGACTAAGAACTCTTTCTTTTTGATAATTTAATAAACAAGAAATACCCCATTTTCCTTTGAAGTAGTACTAACCTTCCAAGAAAGTTCTTGAGCCATACAGTTTTGGATCATCTCTGAAAAAGCTGGAGTGCCATAAACTGCCAATGCCCTCTTAACAGTCGTTGCAATTGCAGTTACATCTGCTGGATCAACGGTTTCACACTGCCAAAATTCGATTGTTAAACCTTAGGAATCAAGTTGCAAAGTTTCATCATCATATTAATATTATTACCTCGACGTTAAAAGCACCCATCTGAAATCCTGTATAGCCTTCTTTCACAGTGTCAACTAACCCCCCAGTTGACGCAACAATAGGCACCTAACGTTCCAAATTTGGAAACACAAACTTATTCAAGTGCTAATTATGATTGTTATCTGTTCACAAAGTTATATTATTAGTTTTATGCTTACACATCCATAAGGCATTGCTTGCAACTGTATAAGACCACATGGCTCAAATCTGCTAGGCACTATTATATAATCAGCTCCAGCTATAATCATATGAGCCAGTTTCACGTTGAATTTGGCTACACCTCTAGCCTGAAGCGGATACTGTATCTCTAATTCATCGAGCTGCTTCTCCATGGCCTTTTTACCCGTCCCCTAAAACAACAAAATAAACATCATGTTAATAGAATTCGAAAACAAGTAAACTAATGATGGACAATAAAAAACTGGTAACTCACAAGAACTATTATCTGAACATTCTCGCCTATGAATTCAGGGATGGCTGCAGCAAGAATGTCTGAACCTTTTTGTTCTTCAAGCCTACCTATAAATCCAATGACTGGAATGCTCTTATCCACAGGCAATCCTACTTCTGCTTGGAGGGCTTCTTTTATAAGCGGTTTTGCACTCGTAACCTATTTCAGATGGAAAATAATATTGAAATTAGTGAAATTTAATTACTTATCATCCTTCCAACTTCATGCAGTTAGCTGCTCTTACAGTGGTAGAATCATATTTGACACTAGTAAACTTATCAGTCATGGGATTCCATTCTTGGACATCCATTCCATTCACAATTCCCTCGACGCCTGTTTTCCTGAGGATATTATCTAATTCCACTCCTTTGTCTGGGCCAGAAACAAGCTCCTGGGCATAGTAAGGGCTGACTGTAAAGATCTTGTCTGATTCCAGAATTGCTGCTTTCATCCAATTAATCTTTCTTCCCTTTACCGGTTTGTCGTATCTGCAGAGTAGAGTTACAATTATGAAAATTTAATAACAGAGTACGCGAAAATATAAAAAAAAGCAACACCATAAATGTTACCCATCCATGAAATCAAAAGAGCTTTTGAACTCGTCTGGAAGATTGAGGAGTGCAAAGTCTGCAAATGCAAATCTGCCTTGGTAAGCTATGTTGTGAATACAGAAGGCAACCTGCATTAATACACCCACAAATGAAATCACACAATCTCTTTCTAGGATATTAGAAAGAAGATTAAGTTTGCTTAAAGGATCTTACCTTAGCACTAACATACATTCCTCTTGACTGATACATGGATTTCAAGTAGCATGGAATGGGTGCAGTATGCCAGTCATTGGCAATGAAGACAACATCTTCCCCTGCACCAGAAACATCGTTATTTCATGTTTTTATAAAAGTTATATAAAAAATCAGTCGTGGTACCATACCGTATGGCCCTGAGAAATATTCACTACTATTCAGATTCAACACCTTTGGGGCTTCCAAAGCTGCCTGAAATTCATAACATCAAGATTATATGATTTTATACCACTTTTTTAAAGAAGAAGAAGCTGAAGCTGGTAAGACGATATAAAACCTGGCATAATAAGCTGAATCTAATCTGATTATCCTGGTAGTCTATCCCAGCAACAGGTCCATAAACCTTTGAAGCAGTCTTTCCCCAAACCTGAAGTCCAGAATTTCGATAAAATCGGCTGATTCAAGTGAGAGTGAATGAACTAATTACCAATGACAAAAGAGCTTCACCTTCTCAAGGAACATTGGGTGATCCACAAACACCCTGTCAACACCTCTTTTGTAGCAGTGGAAGAATCTCACTTTCTCAGTTGTGTCCCCAGCTTTAAGCTATTTATATATAAATAAATATATAAAAATGGACATCTTGCAGGATTTTTGATGAAATAAACATACACATTCAGTCAACTAGTAATAGTTATACCTCAATTTCTACTCCGGTATCCCAAGCATCTTTATACTGATCGTAACGCGGTGATACTGTCATTACACGATGCCCATTTGCCTATATCATCATACAGATTTAGGGCTAAATTAATTGTAGAGTAAGAACATAAGAGTAAAACAGAACATACAGCCATGGCAGGAGGGAGACCACCAAGCACATCACCAAGTCCACCGGTTTTGCTCCATGGACCTACTTCTGCTCCAACAAATATCAAGGTCATCCCTGATCCACATACGATCAATTTTCTCGATTTCCCATATTGGATTTTGTTTGCCCCAATCACCCTCGCGTTATACACAATCCTAAGTCCTTCGTGAACGACCATCTGCGTCTTCCCAGCTCTTAAAGCAGCTGCTCTAACATCTCTTCTGTTGGTGGAGATTGCGACTCCATTGTTGAAAACTGAGCTTCTAGACACGCAATTCCATGCAGTCGAGGTTGCCATTTACGCAACCTGTGGTTTGTAGAGATAATCAAGAAACGGAAATCATTAAGAATGAAATCGAAAGGTAAAGGAAGCAAAAGTAGAGCTTAAATGACGTTGAAATTGGAAGATTTGTACCCTGTGGATGAGTGGTGGCAGCAAGCTGTGCAGCGGAGGAGGAAGAAGATGAGTTGATATTGAAGTAGAGTAAGTATTAATAATGGTGTGGTGAACATTGAACCTGCGAATTCACGTGGGCTACGTGCCAAAATGCAAAAAACCACACATATATGTGTGTTGATGGTTGGTGTTTGGAAAATTGCTTCCGAGGGTCCTGAAATCAGTGTTCACGGCTTACAATTTTCCCGGCCCCAAATGAGCATATGGGAATATGAACGAATATTTATCAAAACTTGATCAATTGGGTAATTTTACAAGGTTTTTTTTTTTTTTTTTGTTATTTTTTTAATCAACCTTCGGTTTTGAATTGATCGGGTTCAAGCTAAACATCCGCCTACTCAACAGATCGGTGATTTAGGAGGTGTTTGTTTTATTCTTTGATTTTAGGGGGATTGAAATTTATGCCACCACCACCACCGCCGCCCTTCTCGTTCCTCCACCACGGCTAGGGTTTCGTCCACCAACGGCTAGGGTTTCTCTGCGAACGCCACCACAGACGACTAGCGTTTCAACCACCACAGACGAAGGGTTTCTCTGCGAACGCCGGCAACCACAAACGAAGAGTTTCTCTGCGAACGCCGGCCACCACCTAGCCGCCTTCGCACGGATCTAGGTTTTCTTCGATGGCAATGACATGCGAAGATCTAGGGTTTCTTCGAAGATGACAGACGGGCCACTAGGGTTTCTGTCAAGGTTCTAAATAACGTGAGGCGTGGCGTGGCGGCGAAGTCAAGCCTCAAGCTTTAGGAGCCATGGCGAGTCATTGCGTTTTTTAAGGCGGCACCTAAGACGGCAATTTTGTATATATTTCATAAATTTTTATATCCAATTTATCATTATTAATATACAAATTACACAAAGTTGCACAAATTAGGGGCAAAGTAACATATATAAATTACAAAATACAAATTTATAGAATTTCAAAACAAGCGACCGCAAAATGTATATAAAAGAGTCATTTTAAAAAAAATGTTTTTGGGGCGCCACGCCTTAAAAAACTCGCCATATGGCGCGTAAAGGCGCGCCTTATGCCGTCTTGTCTTACGCCACGCCTAACCTCGCCGCCAAGGGCTGTTTCTTAACGGCGGAGTCGCGCTTCACGCCTTGGCGCCGCCATGGCGCGTTTTTTAGAACCCTGGTTTCTGTCATTGGTGGTGGCAAATGGGTTTCTGGTGGTGGCTAGGGTTTCTGTCGTTGGTGAAGACGAAGGCAAATAGGCGACGAAGGCCAGGGTTTGTGGTGGCTAGGGTTTCTCTCAGGTTCGCCGGAATGTTAGCCGGAAAGGTCGCCGGAGCAAATCCACAGGTCTGGGATTTCAAAATACCAGGGGGTGGGGGATTTCTAAATCCCTCATTCATGGGATTTTAAGGATTCCTATCATTTTGAATCCTCCTTCACAATTGCAAAACAAACACATCATTTGGGGGGATTTGAATTCTCATTCCCTTAAAATCCCCTCAAAAGAATGAAACAAACACCCCCTTAGAGTATTCCAATCGAAGCTCTCTCTTTTCTCTCGGTCTCTCATAGTTAAAAAGAAATGAAGTAAATACTAGTTTTTAAGTTGAAAAAGCTAAAAAATGTAAATGTGATGTGATATTAATGTGACATTTGAGTTGTGTATTTCGAGTTACATGTCATATGGATGGTTTAATAAAAATTAATCATATAAACACAAAAGAGATAACAAAACAAAGGTGCTGGATTTTGTTGCTATTTAGCAAGTTGAACCTCAATGTCTGCATATTTTCTGATAATCCTATATATGTGGATGTGAGATAGTGAGATGTACAACAATTTGTGGGTAGTGGACTACTAGTTCAACCTTCATGAACCTATTTTGACTACTTTTTGCAATTTTCTATGTTAACTATTAATTAAGATTACCATAAAACAACTGTTTTCTCATGTTTCACTTCCTAATCACTATCAAACGTGATGCAATATTTACTGTACAAAGCCTGTTTTGTGTTTCCGGGTTTGTTTCTTAAAAACCTAAAAATCGTTTATTTTTAAAAGTTGTCAAAGCATATCTGTTTAGCTTTTAGGAGTTTGGTTATAGCATTGCTTTGACATGTCTCTCTTGGTAAATTAGTAAAACCCTTCTACAGGTACGCAAACCCTTAATCATATTCATAGAATTTTAGTAATACGAGATTTAATGTGTATTTATTGAATTTAAAGAACGCAATTAGAAATCCAGGTATTCACAATAATTGAGGTATAAGGTCACTCTCAACCAGTTTTTGTGTTTTTTTATCTCCATGGTTTATCTTTTTTTTAACAGCGAAAAGGTAACTAAGTCCGGAGTTTCGACATAGCCATCACCCCGACTTAGAAATATAGAGATTTTATCAATAATCAATACTAGCAAGGTGCTAGCGAAATATAAGAACAATCAAAAGAAAGTTAATGGATTACAACACATCTCCCTAATTAGATCTCTACACTTAGCTCTACATTTTAGCCAAAAAAAATAGAGATGTTTGTATTTCTCCAACTAACATTAACAATGAATGTTTTTTACTATTGAAGACCAAATCATTCCTGGTTTTCCATAATTGCCATATAATACATCCAATTGCAGCCTTCATGAATTTCCTTTTCATTAATGTCATGACACTCCAAGAGTATAGAAACCAAATTATTCAAGGACGAGAAGGGGCCTTTGTCCACATTACACCAATTTGTAAATCACTTTCATAACTCCAAAGAATAAAATGAAAAGATGATCCATGGTTTCAAGATCCCTTTCACAGAGATGACACGATGTCGAGGGAGTGACTATACCTTTATCTACTAGATTTATTCCCGTAAGTAATCTTTTTTGCTGTAATCTCCATACAAAACCATTTACCTTGGGAGGAATCCATCTGTTCCATAAAGTTGTAGAAAATGGCGTTTGAGTCTCTCCAGATTCTCGATTAAGTTTCGTAAATTTGTAAACCACTTCCATAACCTTGGGAGGAATCCATGGTTTATGTGTTTTAATTATAGAACATAGTGTAGAATTAAATGATGCTTAATATTGAGATTACATTTCCTAAAATTGAGTGTTTTGTTTTAATTTTATATAATACCAACAAGAGTGAATAAAAAGCAGTAAATAATTTTTTCTAGAGCGTTTTTTACCTTTTCTTGACCTCTATGTTAGAAAGGTACAACATGCTGCCGCCAAGGCGCCAATACCCCCCAATTGTGTTTTCTATTGGGCTAAAAAGGACTTGGGCTACATGGCCGTCTAAGACCAATACTAGATTACTAGGCTGCCCCTTACGGGCCTAATGCTTTGACTTTCGATGGCCCTTGTGGGCTTAAACTAAGGTATGCAACTATGCATCGATTAAAAGCTTACTATTAACTAGTTTATTGACCCATGCACCTATGGGTATTTCGAAAGTGTATTTGAAATATTAAAATTTTTAAATAAAAATAATGCAGTAAATGAAATATCATTTTTGTGATGAGAATATACTAATTTAAAAAAAGTGTCATATTACAATAAAATTTATACCAAAACGTAGATAAAAATGAGACGGTCGTAAATATATAATTATTTTTTCTCTAAACAAAATATATCACAAGTTACTAAAAATAATTTATAAACTACTTATAATTAATTATATTAGTATACAATTTTAAAAAACCCCATCACATTTTCTTAAAACCTCCTTAAATGTTTTATAAAACCCTCTCAAAATATTCATCTAACCCCCTTCCAATAGATTTAAAATTAATATTTCGAAATTGAAATCGAATAATTTGAAAATTAAAATTTCTTATCCATGTTTTTAATCTTTCCAAAATTGTTTGAGAATGAAATAATTTTGAAATTGAAGGTTATGATTGTTTAATTAAGACTCAATTTATGGTTATTTTTAAAAAATTTGCATGCCTTTTATATATAGATATATAGATATGTAACGTTTTCTATGTTATGAAAAAAAAAGTGATGAATTATTTTAACCGTACAAAAATATTATTTTATTTATGGTATTTAAAGAAATGGAAAGGAATTCTGATGATTAGAGTTATAAACTTTCATTATTTTTTAGAAATCGAAGGGTTCTTTTTAGAACATCAACTACGCACATCTTCTAAAATCATTCTTAAAATACTCCATTGGTCATTGCTCGTTACGAGACTTGAATCCTTAACCTCTTTATAAGGGATACCTTTCACCACCACTGGCGGATCCACATACAAAATAGGGGGGGGGGGGGGGGGGGGGGAGGCCTCCAATAAACCATAATTTTTTTTCATAGATGTATATAAACTTAGGATGTTAGGCCCCCTAACCACTGAAAACTACGCCCCCAAGGCACCAAACTCCCACTAATTTAAGAAGAAAAAGCCACAGTTGAATGGGAAATTTGGACAAGAATAGGATGTGCTGGACAAATTTGGATCATGAGTTTTGTACACTTGAGTTTTATGCTTGTAAGTCTTGTACTTTGTGCTGGAATGTTTGTACGTGAGAACTACTTTCAGTGATCAATGAAGTATATTATTGCTGTTAAAAAAAACTTGCTTTGTGGGTTATGTTTCTAATTGTAATTTCTCTTTTTTTAATTTTGCACTTGTATTGTGGGTTATGTTTTTAATTTCTTTCCCTAAAATTTGAAGATTTTGCACTTGCTGTGTGGGTTTTGTTTCTAATATATCTTCATATGCTATCCATATATCTTCCTTTCTGAGTATTTAGCTTCACTGAAGTATCAATTTATTATGCACATTGATTACTAAAAAATGTATCATCTTTTCAGCCTATTACAAGAATTACTTGCAACAAACTTTATTGAGAAAACTATATTATTAAAGGCTTATTACCATATATGCCCCGAACTCCGAATATGTTTGGACCGCTCCTTGTCACATTGACCAAACCCGACCGACCCAAATTTCAAATATTCGAGGATTCACTTTCCATAAGGTAGCTTGTGCCCCCTAACCTAAAATCTTGGATCCGCCACTGTTCACCACACCTGGTGTCATTATCGTTAAACTACAAGCTATTTTGTTATAGAATTTAAAGTTAGTTTTCATAAAAAAAATGTTATTAAAGATAATTACACAGTTACTTATAATTGTATTATTTTTCTAACAAATAGTTTGCGCACAAATTTTTTTTTTTGCTGAAATCAATAAGGCAATCTCATTAATCTGTCAACGTTTTTCCAAATCAATGTAAATTTAACTGAAATAGTAAAGTTGAATTACTTGGATTAGGGAATTCAGCAACGTTACAGTAATTTTAAGTCGTACTCCTGTCAAAGAATCCAGCTATATAAGTTGTTAGATGATTTCTAGGGTTAGTTGATTGTTGGTTCAAGTGTATAGTAGATTTTATAATAAACACATAGATTAGAGTGTGTTTTTCCGTTAAAAATATATTTTATTTTTTATTTATCAACATATAGTGACTTGGATTTTTCTTTTAACAAAAACACATGAGCATAAAGCATCTTATTTAAAAAGTTGTTTGTTTGTTGTTTAATAGAACCATTTAGTGTTTAATGTTGAATTATTCAGCATTCAACTTGTTTGATTGTCTTTTATAAATAAAAACTGTGCTGAATACTCAGAAGAACACTGTTAAATTTTTCTACCTTAAATTACATTTTGAATTATTAAACACTAAGTATTTACACTACTACAATTTTCACACGGTTGCATTATTAAATGATCACATCTTATCTTATAATCTTATAATATAATATATATAACTACTAAAATTAAATAATAATTTGTATCATTAAGATTGTTTATTCAAAATTTTCATCAAACACTATGTTATATTAAAAAAAAAATTTATATACAATCTTTAAATTATTTGATACTTAATTATTGTGTTTTAATATACAGTTGCAGCAGTAAGAATTAACTGGATCCTTCAGTATGAAAGAAATTACTAAAAATATGTAGATGCCTATCCTTAATTCTCCACTTGTCCCATGTATCATCCTCTCTCGGCCTTTTCCTCTTGCCACGAAGAACAGCCTCCACCTCTTCAATCACCTCTAAATTAATAATAATAATCATCATATGTCACTACACGAGATCGATTGAAATATATCTAAACCGACCACCGCCTAATAAGATGGTGACCGATGAGAAGCACAACGCCGGAGGAGTGGTCATCACAGACGACCATCACAATCACAAGAAAACTTCTCCCTACGGCTCCCCTCAAGACATCCGCCGTAAAATTTCAGCCACAATCGTTGTCATCCTCCTCCTTGTCGGCATAACCGCCCTCGTGCTCTGGTTAGTTTACCGTCCCCAAAATCCCAAGTTTACAGTTGTTGGGGTCACCGTCTACGCCGTCAATTCCGTCACCACCATCCAGTTCACCATCATCACCAGGAACCCCAATAATCGTGTCTCCATTTACTACGACCACCTCGCCGCTTTTCTTTCTTACAGAAATCACCCCATCACTCCGGCACTAATGCTACCACCTTTGCATCATGAAACGGAGAGCACGGTGGTTATGACACCTATATGGCCGGTGGAGATTAATGGGTTGGTGGAAACTAGTGACGGGAATGAGGTTGGGATAGGGGCGGTGAGTTTACGGGTGGTTTTGACCGGAAAATTGAGATGGAAGGCTGGAAATATTATGAAGACGGGTCGGAAAAGAGTATATGTGGATTGTGATGTGCTGGTTGGATTGAAGAGAGGAGTATTGGGCCAGGTTCCTTTGGTTGGCTCTTCTTCTTCTGTGTGTAATGTTGATATATGAATAATGAATATATACATACATATGTATCTCTCTCTGTTCTAGTACTAGCTAGCTAGTTCTTAATTCTCGGTACTTCTTTTTCAGTTTAATTTCTTTTGAATTTTATGCATTTCTTGTAATTAATCACTTAGGTTTTGAATCTGCTTTTGGAAGACTAGGTCGAACATAAGAACTGTTTTCATGATTAAGCAGCTTCAAGTACTGTATATATATATGCTTCATGTGTATATGTGTGTACGCGTGCGTGCGTGTGCAGAAGTCGTTGTTTCAGCATTTGAAAACTCGTCATTCTTCAAGTCATTGTGTTGAGGTTAAATGATCGATGCGTTTCATTCACGGATGACTTGTATTTTGTAGAATTGTGAAACCTCGCGTGGGGGGCTCGTGAGGGAGCTTCACACGGTGGAACACCATCGCCGGGGGAGTGAGCGGCCGCTCACGCTCACACCCGTGAGCCTCGTCGCGCAAGTGAGAGAGGAGAGAGAGAGAGCCGTTGGGTTTTTTTTTTAATCCATTTATCTTTTATAAATATAACCTCTTTTCTTTAATTTTTTCACACATATTTTTTCTACATTCTCCTCTCAAACATCTATATTCTCCTCTTTAAACATTTATATACATACAAACATGTCATCTGATTCGTCGTATTATTGTGACGAAGATTTCGAGATTAATCAAGCAGAGGCAGATTTTCTCTCCGTTTATCGTCAAACGAGAACCAATTTGTTTATTGGAATGTCCAATGCGGTTTTGGATGTGTTGCGTGAGTATGATGAAGTTAGCTCGAGTCAATCAACAAGACGGCGAGGCCCGGATCAATTTAGAGACCGTGAAGCTGCACACGAGCAACTTGTAGAAGATTATTTTGCGGACAACTGCAACTACAGCGACGAAGCGTTTAGGCGACGTTTCCGCATGAGCAGACGACTATTCACACGGATAGTCAGCGATCTTGAGGGATGGCATGCATTTTTTCGGCAGGGTGTCGATGCTAGAGGAAGAAAAAGTTTATCTCCCTTGCAAAAGTGTACATCGGCAATTCGGCAAATGGCGTATGGGATAACCCCTGACGGATTTGACGAGTACTTGAAGATGGCGGATTCAACCGCACGGTTATGCCTAGAAAACTTCACCAAAGGTATCATCACTCTTTATGGAAAGCGATACTTACGCAGTCCTTCTTACCATGATATTCAGCGTTTGTATACCGCACATGAGAGTAGGCACGGGTTTCCTGGCATGTTAGGAAGCATAGATTGTATGCATTGGGAGTGAGACAACTGCCCAAACGCATGGCGAGGGCAGTACATGAGAGGTGATCGTAAGAAACCGACTTTTATGCTAGAGGCGGTTGCATCACAGGATCTTTGGATTTGGCATGCATTCTTCGGAATGGCCGGGTCCAACAATGACATAAATGTTCTAAACTAGTCGCCGTTATTCAATGATGTATACAACGGGCGAGCACTGCAGTGCCCATTTGAAGCAAACGGTGTACAATACAAACACGGCTACTATCTTGCAAATGGGATATACCCTGAATGGGCTACTTTTGTCAAATCCTTCAAAACACCTCTTGATCAAAGACGAGTAAGGTTTTCTACAGCGCAAGAAGGGGCAAGGAAAGATGTGGAACGGGCTTTTGGCGTGCTTAAACAACGGTGGCATGTGATAATGCACCCGACGAGAATGTGGCAGATGGAAAAAATACGTACAACAATGTACGCATGTATCATATTGCACAATATGATATTGGAAGACGGAGAACAAGTGATTTGTCCATCGATATGAAAACATTAATCAATCAAACGATGAAGACGACGTACAGATTAGCGAACAACAATTTGAGGCTAATGTCCGAGAAGTACGAAGTGCGGAAGTGCATCACAACGTTCGATCGGATCTAATCGAGCACATTAATCGGCTTCCGAGATGGAACGACGACGATAACTAATATGTTTTATTTAAATTAATGTAGTTATGTTTTTTTTGTAATTTGAAATTTATAAAATATTATTTGAATTTATATAGTTATTTAATATTTTTTATAGTTATTATGTTTTAAATATATTGTTTAAAAAAAAGAAAAAGAAAAGAAAAAGAAAAAGGATGTGAAGGGTGTGATGGATGCAGGGGTTTGTGTGATGTGATGAGAAAATGGTGGGAAGCTGATGTGGCGCTGATGTGACTGTGTGAGGGGTGTGATGGATGTGGATAGTCTTAGACCATCCGTAGCACCAAGCGGGTGGGGGTGTGGGTTCCTTGGGGTTCCAGGCGAACACCACTACGCTCCCCGCGGTTTAAACCCCACGGTTCCACCTCCGGTTTCCCACAACCGATGAACCCGTCACATTTTTTTTACTTTTTACACTTAACTATTTATTAATATATATTATTATACAATTTATTTATTATTTATTATTACTATTATTATTTATCTATTTATTTGTTATTATTATTATTATTTATTATGTAGATTGCTTTTGGAAGATCCATGCTAATCTACGAGCGGATTTGATCGAACATCTTTGGCGCAAACGAAACGACAACGAGGATAACTAGTTTTTTAGATGTTTTGTTATTTTATATTTAATATTAAATGTTATGTTATTTTTTTATTTTTAATGTTTAGTAATGTTAGGATTTTTTTTTATTATTATTTGTATTATTTTAATTTTTAATCAATATAAAAATATGTTATTTTGTTATATTATTAAATGTATTTAAAAAAAGAATTAAAAAAAGGTGGAAAAGGTTGGAGTTAGATGGGGTGTGGTACTCTATTTGAGGGTAGGAAGAGGGTATGAGAGAGAAAAGCTGATGTGGCGCAGATGTGACAGCAGGGTTCAGTGGGTTCACATGGTGCGTTACGGATGGTCTTAGATTTATGAAATCCCGTTGATTTATAATGTTGTTATGATAAATAACAGAAATGTTTTTCAGTTATCAATAATAAAGTTTCGTTTTGATAAGTTATTTGTAATATTATATGATAAAGTTTTTTATAGGCTAGTTATAAATTAAATGATAACTAAGTAAATTATAATATAAATTCATAAAATACTATACATAAAAGTATAAAACTTTAAAATAACTAAAATCTATTTGGAAATTTATATATGCTGAAGCTATTATTTATCTTGAATCTTGATTTTCATATATGACTTCGTTCGTGTATTATTTGAAATTTCTGTTAATTTTTATTTCTCGTTCTTTGTATATCACAACCCAACACCCAAAAATTGTCTACGATATCCGAATTCTATTCCTAGTTCTTTTTCTTTTTCTTTCTTCTTGTTCTATGTATATTACAACCAAACACATTTAAAATCACAAACTTAAAGATTAGCTGTAATAATGTAATATCTGAAATTTCTGATTTTTTTTTTATCTTTCTTGTATCACCAGTGGCGGTTGTCAGTGAAGGCACAGCAGACGCATGGAAGAAGATAGAGGGTATGTTCGGTATGGAGTTTTTTAAAGTTATTAGTTTTTTGTTTTGAAAGAAAAAACTACAAGTGATGTTCGGATGAAAAAGCTGAAAACTTTTTTTAAACAAAAGAACTCTAAAAAACAAAAAGCTTCTTGAAGTAGCTTTTAAGACTAGCTGGAAGCTTTTTATATATCAAACTAACTAAATACCCTCTTTAATTATTTATAATTCTCCCTATTTTGATAATTTGTTCTTTTTTTGTCATTTTACACTATTAAGCTCCAGCTACCAGCTAATTTGCCGAACACATATATAAATAAAACAAACAGCTTCCAGCAATCTTTTAACAGCTTTCAGCTACTTCCGCCAAATATACCCTAAGATTTGTAGCTTTTTATTTAAAAAAAAAAAAGAGTCGAGTCTAGTGACTCTTAAAAATGAAGGACTAAAGTTTTACTAGATACATGGTATATTGGTAAAGTGTATAAAGGCAAGGGATATGGGATTTGAAATCCTAGGGCTAGGAGGTAGAAGTAGGGATTTCTAAATCCTGTGCGCACAGATATCGATAGGTTTGCCCAGATACAGAGAAAGACGGCGCAGGACGCAACTGTCGACGGGGATAATCCATTCCCGACGGCTGCCGTATGAAAATCAATATGCAGCAGCATAATTGTAATCATGTGGGTGAAGAAGATAACATAGATGGGCCTCAATTGGTTTCTGAAGTTGATTTATGTACTGGGCCTCAATCTCAACAGACTAAATTAGTCTCGGAGTCAAATAATCTGATCGAGAAAAATGGAAGCCCAAAGTCTTCGGACCCAATCCTAGTTAGCATTGATGTGAATGTGATTCAGGACGGGACGAGCTCGGAAAGCGGAGATCTAGATTTGTGTTCGCCGGCTTTGGTTAAAATTAGAGGTAACAGTCGAGGTGGTTGCAGAAAAAGTGAAAGTGAGCAGGCAGACGGAAAAATCAAGTAAAGGAAAAAGCAAAAATGCAGGTAGTAGCAATGATAAGCAAGCAGACGGAAGTGGTGGAAGAAAAAGTGATGCAATCGAGCCCTAAAAAACACAGAGTGGAAGAGGAATAATCTACAGAGATCATCAAGATGATTGAGCAAATGGGACTTCAGTTTGATGCTGCGTGGGGTTCAATGTATGGATGCCAGAATGAATGCGGTGGTTCAAATTCTATTCGGGATGGATATACCATCAAAAGTTTTGATCTGCGGTTCAACTTTCTTGGGGAGATGATGATGATGAAGCAATTTACCTTGATGAGGAGGGAGCTGCTGTTTTCGTTGGGGATGATGAGCGTGCTGCTGTTTTTGTGGTCAGGCCATCGCTGTTGTTACATATGCTGATTGGATGCAAGTTTGCTGCTGCTTTGTTGATACGAGTCGCTGAAAGTGGATGTATGATGTTCCACCAAGAGTTGATCAGTGCTATTATGATGCTGCTGAAGGATGCGATTTCAGGAGTTGCAATGCATGCTGTGAAATCTGTTTTCGGCATGTATTGCAACAAAGTCAACGTGTTTGTTATCATGTTTCTCTGTCATGTGCTGTGTATATGGTTCGTGTGTGTCTCATTCAAAAGTGGAAGGATGTACGTGTATGTTTAGTAATTTGAGGTCTATATATGCCCTGTTTGTGTAAAGATGACTGGTTTTCTAATGATATTAACATGCTGTTCAAAAAAAAAAAAAAAAATCATTTAATAAGTTACACACCACCCTAGCTCATCACTAATGTCATATCAAAACCTTAACGTAGCCTTTTAATTAGTAAAGCAAATATTATATGATTATTATGATTTATGAGCAAACTACTACCCTATTTATCTTTGATGGATTACCAAGAAATTAAGTAATAATTTTACGAGTGCTTACTCATGAAATTTGAAATCCAATCTCATCCCTTGTTTAATTAATGTAAAATGACAATAGGATTTACAAGGCAAATGTGTGAAGGGAAAATATAAAGTGATTATTAACAGATGGTGATGGCAAATCAGTTCGGCGATAGTGATGGCCGGCTAGGGAAAATCTATACGGCCGCAGTGAATTGAGGATGATGGAGGCCGACAATGATGGGGGACACCGATGAAGGCGAATGCTACAACGGTGAAGATCTACGAAGGTGAATTAAGGCTACAGTTGTGGAGAGCGAAGAAGGTTAAGACCACGATAGTGGAGGCCCGACGATGGTGGAGGCTATGGGTGAAGTGCATTGAAATAATTTTGCATATATGATTGATCGGGTGTTATCTTATTAAAGTTGATGATAACATATAAATCTGCAGTTTAAAGAATTTGAAACTATTTAATACACTACCATTTTTGAATAAGAGAGTTACTCTAATATTTTATACTGAACAGACAATTCAAGAAATGATTTAGGGTTATGTTCCATACAAAAAGCTGGAAATTGAATAAGAAAGGGAATAATACCGTTTATGAAATTCTTAGAGCTTACATGATGTTGTTTTCTTATTTACAAGAACTATATAATATATTTAGAATTTAGATTCTTAAATTGTCGTGTATATACACAGATATATGTTATGTAATTTTGACGATCACTTCAGCCCATGAAACCTATATTTCCTTCTAGAATAAATCTGAACGGTGTTTATATCAATGTTGATATCAAGTCATTAACAGCCAAAAAGAGGTAATAAGTAAGATCCTTTAAGAATATACATTTACTCTTTTCATGTTATTACTTTGAATACAATAGTGTATATGAAAGCAACTAAGTTTAATAATTAACTAGTTTGAGCCCGTGCTCCGCACGGGTGTGAGAGGGCTAAAATCTGATCGTGGCTGAAAACGTAAACCCGGTTTGTGAAAAGAGTGCACGGGTCTTGGGTTGACCGACCCTACCCATTCTAAACCCGGCTCTTATCCGACCCAAAAAAAGAATAAAAAACAGACCCGGTCCCACAAGAGCAAAAAAAATTATAATTCAAAAACCAAACCCGTAACCGACCCCCGTAACTGGCCCGCTAAAAAAATAAAATTATTTCAAAAAAAAAAAAACAATTGGTTCGGCCACAAAAAAATTTGGCCAATATATGCCCGGCCTAAAAACAAATTCGAAAAAAAAACAAAAAGCCCAAAAATGAAATCCGGCCCAAACCCGGTTTCTCACCCAAACCCGGATAGAAATCGATATGTACTGTTGTTTTTTTAAATGTGAGTGTGTGACTCGATGAATTAATGTGACCGATGGGTTCAATTAAAAAAATGATTTATAATATGTTGTTGACAACTCAAAATCTTGATGACTGAGAATTAAAATACGATGACAAAATGGACAGCTGTGATGAATTAAAGTCAGATTGCAGATTTATGAAAAAGCAGCCAATTAATGGTCAACAACAAAATGGTTCTTGGTGATGGATATTGACTGTTCCACGCGCCTACACAACAAAAAGCCCAAAAAGAAATCCGGCCCAAATCCGGGTTCTCACCCAAACCCGGATCCGGCACAAAACCATAGGCAAGGACGCTTTTTAATATAGTATATAAATTTTATGTGATGACATGTATATGATAGGAAAAAAAAGACAATTATTATTCAAACAGTATCTACTCTTTGATAAGTCAAGTTTCAAAGTTTTAAAATAATGTATGAAGTTGTTAGATGAAAATTTTAACAGGGACCTTTTATTCTTGTAACCATGAATGAGAAAGGAAATCATGTATAAAACTTTGCTAACTTCTGAAATATATTGATTAAATGAGAATTGTTTGATGGGTATATTAGTTTTAAAAAATTTGGGTAATGTAAAAGGTGTCCATACTATCATTTTCTCGATAAGATAAATAAAAAATATATGAATACAAATGATTGGTCAGAAATGGCTTTAGCAGTTCTTGTACAAAAAACATTTCTTGTTTAAAAATATATATATACATATATGTGTGGATAGATAATAACAAAATTATTGAATTTATATAGTAAATGGAATATAGTGAAGAGCTATGTATTCATTAAATATTTGAAAATCCTAAATGTGAACTTTAAATCTAGCTAAAGTACGCCCCCTACATGTTTCTGCTTTTTTAAGAAAGCATAGGCAAGTTAAAAAAATTCCCAAACATATAAACTACATACACCCACTGTTCAATGGTAAACAAACTATATCATTGAATCTATGTAAAAGTCTGACAGAAGTAGGGACTCATGTTCTAACATAAGATAAAAATGTAACAAAAGGATAATGGAAGACCCAAAAGATCAACAATGAAGAGAAAGAGTTTAACATTCTAAACAATTAAGTTCTCTCTCTTTTTATGTTCATTTTTAATAAAAGGTATAAGACTTCGTCTAATTGTAGATTCAACTGGGCACGGTTTTTATGTATAATATATCCTATTGTGATTTATAATCGAGAGAACATATAAATCAAGAAGAGGGCAGTGGTGACCTTGATCTTTAATCAACATGTTCGGCTAAGGAGAAACAAGGGACATCTTACTCAAGTAATACACTAAATAATCTCTATCTACATCTTATGTAGTTAGTGTTAAATAATAGTTCATAATTTCTTTTTATGTATAGTGTAGGGCTCTTTGTGTAAATACTGTGTATTATATATATTTGATAGATGAACGCAATTCGTCCTGAACGGTTTCTACAATATGTAACATGGTATCGAGCCTACCTTAGCTCTCGGTCCCTTTTTTTTTCCGATCTACTGATCGCCGGCGCCCTACCCGTCGCCGTCACGCTTCCGCCGACCCTGCCGGAAACTCTACTGCCGGAGCCGCTCCTTCTCGCTGAAACCCTAGGCGTCGGCCCCTTACCGTCGTCGTCTCGCGTTTCGCTGCCGCCTCTGCTTTGCCGGAACCCTAGATCCGGTTCCTGCCTCTGCCGTCGCTGCAATCGTCTCCGGCCCCTGCTCTCGCTGCCGCCGCTGTAGACCTCGCCGCCAGCAGCCACCATTGCTGCTGCTCGCTGCCTTCTGCGCAGACTTCATCACTGCCGTAGTATTTTTGTCTTCGGTCATTGCTGTAGTCGCTGGTCTTGCCGTATGGTCTTGCCTTGGGGTTAATAACATAGCTGGGTTACTTCTGTTTTTTAACAACCGCCGCCTACCTACTTTAATTAAAGTTGCTACCTCCTGTTAATTAAAGTTGCTACCTACTTTTCATTGGTTCCGAGAATTGCACCACATATTTGCATTGGCTTTTGATTTTTTTTAACACATATTGTGTTATTTACATTAAGTCTCAATCGCAAATTGTGGTTGTAATTTTCATTCCCATTTAATTGGGTTGATGATTCTTTAGTTAAGAATTAAAGGCGATCACAAGTGTTCCTGCTTCAATCAGTGTCGCTGCGTCTTCCGGCCGATCACTCTCGTTTTCGGGTTTACCCATTGGTGAGCACGTTCCTATTTTTCGCTCTCTTGTTATTATTATTTTTCGTTAGTAACATTATTATTAGTCATGGCCGCCAATGATCCTACACCACCACCCACCCCTACGGCTTCCCAACTTGTGTTTGCTATTGATAATGTTTACTCTCAGTTTAGTTTTAAACTCACAAATGATGGGTCTCGTTATAAATTGTGGCGTCGTATTTTTACTGATATGTGTAAAGGGGCAAAGGTTATGGGTCACATCACTGGAAAATCAAAACCTAAAAGTGATGATGACGAGGATTGGGAAGCCATTGATTCTCGTATTAAGTCTTGGTTTTACTTTACTTGTGAACCTAATTTGCTTAACCTCATTACTAAAGATAATTGTACTGCGAAAGACTTATGGGAAACCCTTAATGCTCACTTCTTGAATAACAAATTATCTCGTAGTCTTCAACTTCAAACTACCTTTCGAAACACCACAAAGGTGTACTGTCAATTACTGATTACTGTCATACGTTAAAAGATATAGTTGATTCTCTGGCTGATGTTGATACCAAAATCACTGACCAGGATCTTGTTTTACAAATTCTACAGAACTTACCACCCTCGTACCAAAGTTTGGTTGATGTTATCACTCATACTAAACCCTTCCCCTCCTTTCTTGAGGCCAAAAGCATGTTACTCTTGCACGAGTCACGTGAACACCAACCTGACCCCACTGTTGACACTCCAGCTTCCCCTAGTTTTGCCCTTTATTCTACCTCTAGTACTAATAATAATGGGAAAAGGAAAAATAAAAATAACCGGGGAAACAAAAACACGGGACGGGTTTCATCTAAAGGTAATTCCGTGGGGGGAGTTATTCTGGTACTTTCACTGGTAATTCTGGTAATGCAGGTAATTCAGGTGGTCCACCAACTTTCAACAATCAGCTTCTCCAGCTTATGGAAAATGTCATGCGGCAACAGCAGTCTCTGGCTCCTCAGCACGGAGGATCTCACCGCTTGTCGGCGCCTCCTGCGCCGCCATCTACTCCATATGTTGCGCCTTCTACAGCCCCTCCGGCTAGTGCAGCTCAACCTCAGTTCACGGATCTAGCCTCGCTCTTCAGCGCAATGTCTATCCAACAACCTACACAGAATCAGGACAACTACTATATGGACACTGGTGCAAGCTCTCACATGTCATTCAACCAAGGTAACTTACTTTCTCTTAAACCTTGTGGCAAGTCAAAATTAATCATGGTTGGTAATGATGCCTTACTTCCGGTGTCTTGTATTGGCGATACATTCCTTCCATTTTCACAAAACAAACTGGCACTTAAAAGTGTCCTTGTTTCTGATCAAATGGTAAAAAATCTGATTTATGTTCGTAAGTTCACTCTTGATAACTGGGTTTCCGTAGAATTTGATCCTTTTGGTTTCTCCATAAAGGATCTTAACACAGACCGTCTTCTTCATCGTTTTGATAGCGTTGGTGATCTCTATCCGGTTCTCCAGCCTTCTCAGTCGTCCGTGTCTCCAGCTACTGCCCTTGTTGTTGTGTCTCCTCATGTGTGACATCGCCGTCTTGGTCACCCTGGCGTATCTACTTTTAATTTTTTACGTTCTCGTAAATTTATTTCCTGTTCAAATAAAATGTTACCCACATGTCATGCGTGTCAACTAGGTAAACATTGTCGCTTGTCTTTTTCTAGTTCCGTAACTAAGACTTCCAGGGTTTTTGAGCTAGTACACTCTGATTTGTGGACATCACATGTGACTAGTTTGAGTGGTTATAAATATTACATATTATTTTTGGATAACTTCTCTCACTTTCTATGGGTGTTTCCTCTGCGTGTGAAATCTGACGTTTTTCAGGTCTTTAATAATTTTCGTGCCTATGTTGTTAATCATTTTAAAACATATATTCAATCGTTTCAGTGTGATAACGTACGTGAATTTAATAATACTAAATTGCTTGATCTTTTTCAACAAAATGGAATTAAAATTCGCTTTTCTTGTCCGTACACGTCACAACAAAATGGTAAAGCCGAACGTGCAATTCACACTATTAACAATGTCGTCCGCACTCTCTTGTTTCAGGCCTCTCTTCCTTCCAAATTCTGGGTTGAAGCTCTCAACATGTCAGTTCACATTCTGAATCTTCTGCCCACAACCACCCTAGCTTTCAAACCCCCTTGTGAAATCTTGTATGGCATCTTCCCTACCTTCACGCATCTGCGTGTTTTCGGATGCCTCTGTTATCCCAATATCTCTTCTACGACGCCTCACAAGCTCTCCCCTCGTTCCACTGCCTGTGTGTATTTGGGTCCATCGTCTTCTCATCGGGGACATCGATGTTATGATCTTGTCTCACATCACATCATTGTCTCTAGACATGTGGTTTTTGATGAAGATCATTTCCCGTATGCTTCGTTTAATGTGCCCCCAACTAGTTCTGACTATGATTCCTTCGTTGACGATCATATCTCCCCTACTTTGATGTCTAATATTCCTTCTGCATCGTCTCCAGCTACTCATCCTGTGCCCCCTCCTGACCCGGATACCTCGACCGTTGACTCTCCTTCCCATGATGGTCACGACCATTTGCCTGCAGCTACGGACTCCCCT
Source organism: Pulicaria dysenterica (assembly GCA_947179395.2). NCBI lineage: Eukaryota > Viridiplantae > Streptophyta > Magnoliopsida > Asterales > Asteraceae > Pulicaria > Pulicaria dysenterica. The sequence goes on from OX359291.1 coordinate 91,055,520, forward strand.
ATCAGTAGTTCTACGCCAGACACTATCTCTGCCGGTGACACTGTTGTTGCTTCCTCTCCCTCACCTCCACCTGATGCTTCTTCTACTCATCCCATGACCACTAGATCACGTACTGGGAATCTCAAACCCCGTCAGATTCTCAATCTCTCGGCGGTCGACTCTATCTCTCCGATCCCGAAAACGACTGCTCAGGCAGTCTGTGATCCGCACTGGAAGGCAGCCATGGACTCAGAAATGTCCGGCTTACTTTCTAATCACACATGGGATCTGGTTCCACCTCCAGCTAACGTTAACATTGTTGGTTGTCATTGGTTATATCGTCACAAGTTCGATAGTAAGTGTAACACCCTGTAAATGGGACTAGCAGTGTAGGGTTGTACTTTGTGCTTTATAGCTTGTACAGTGACTTTAAGTGAAATTAATTAAGTGTTTTGTGTGACTAACGTGTCTCGTGTTAATTAATGTGATTATGTGAAAAGTGTCAGTTGTGTTTAAAAGTGAAGTAGTGTTATACGGTTTCGCGTAATGATTCCGTAAATATCCTCGTTGGTTAAAACGAGATGGCGTGTGTTAAGTTGTAAGTTGAAAAGGGGAATAAAATACCCCGTGTTTTAATAGTAAAACCCAAGGTCGGCTTGTATGTGCCTTATCCCTGGGTTTTAACAAGAATACGTGCTACACACATACACCAACACATACAAACACACATATGTTCCAAGCTTTGGACTTTTGAAGAATTAATCAAGAATCAAAGTGTCAATCTGTTGCAAAGGAGTCTACAGCTGATTCACGTAGTAAAACATTTGCTTCTTCTTCGGATTTGTAAGTGTTTTTCAAGATTAAACCTAATTTTGTGTTCTTGGTGAGAATACACCATTTTGGGGTGTATGATTGTGTTCTAAGTGGTTTAAATGTGCCAAAATGTGTTTCTAGACTTCCCTTGATGTCAAGTTGTGTATACAAACGATTGAAGCTGGTTTCAATCGAGTTTTGGTGTTAAAAATGGGTATTAACAGAACTGTGCGAAAACAGGGACGAAGGTCTGTTGTTCGTCGACTTCCTACGGGCGTAGTGGGTATTCCCTACGGCCGTAGTAAGCCTTGTGTATACACTACGGCCGTAGGAAAGGTCACTGCGACCGTAGGATGTGTTTATGTGTGGGTTACCGTCTACGGACGATGAAACAAGGACTACGGGTGTAGGTATGTAACCTACGGTCGTAGTTCACCAAAGAATAGCTACTACGGGTGTAGGAATAGGTTCCTACGGCCGTAGTACATGATTCATTGGAAAGAAACTCTACGGGCGTAGTGGGTTGACCCTACGGCCGTAGTAAGGTGTTGTTATGTGTCCTACGGCCGTAGGACATGTACACTACGGCCGTAGTATGCTGTTCAGTGTTGACAGCTTGTGTAACTTGTGTTCTAACCTGTGTGTGTTACGTGTAAGTGATAACCAAGCCTGAACCTTATGTGTTAGGTGATTCGGACGACTCAGTGTGTTCTTGGGATTCTCGGATTTATATCTGCCTCTTGTGATATCGAGGTGAGTACCGGTTTCCCATAAGACTCAGTAAGTAGGGCTATTGTGTGCCTGTGTTGTGTGCTACGTGATATAGTGATACAGTGTTATAAGTGATACCATGTGATATAAATTGTGATATGTGATACGCATGCATACTGTGGACCCTATGGGTCAAACGTGTTTATGATCTCCTGTCCGGACAGACGCAGGGGTTGAGGTCAGTCGCCGATGCGGCTGGGTCCCTTGAGTGTTATTCAGGGATTAGCGGTTCCCACGAGTGATTTTCTGGGGTAAAGGTTCTGCAGGCCGCCGTTCCTCGACAAAAACAGGGGGGGTCTTGGTTTGTAACTAAGGCCTAATTGAGTCCATGTGGCTCCGCAACGTGCTCGGGGGGTTGCTTTTCATTTCCCCTCCAGCATGGATTGGTGTTGCTGACTTCTCAGTTGGATTCGTTGAGCGGGATTTGCAACCCCGCAAGATATGATCCTGCTGACATGTTGGCACACCGCTATGTGATAACTTAGCATTGTGTGTTTTATTGTGACGTGATAGCATGCTTATTGGTGCTTATGTGATACTTGTACTCACTAGCTAGTGTAGCTAATGGTTCGTGATATTTCCCTTTTCGCAGGTTAGTGATCAGATGGCCTGGCGAGGCGGGTTGCTGTGGGTAGTGTTATTGTATATATCTTTTGGAACACTTGTAGATTATTAACTCTGATACTGTTTAACGATGGTCGGTGCGTAGTGGTAACACTGGTTTAATTTTGGTACTTGGCTTGATTCGTTGTTTGTGATCGCCAAGTTGGTAAACAATACTTAATATGTAATCCGTGGTTTATTCCGCTGCAACTTTTGGGGTAAATAAAGTTTTAATTTACTCTAATTTTAAGCTCGTGAAACCGGTGTTACAATTAGGTATCAGAGCCTTAGTTTGAGGGAATCGGGTACTTGCGAAAGTATTCGATCTCAAACTCGGGCTTGACCATCGTTAAGTGTTCCTAAAGTGGTAATTGGGGCGGAGTGTGAGCGTTATGTGTTTATTACTCAATGTGAACTAACTTGTGTGTTAGTAAATTGTGATTAAGTGTAATAGACATGTTCGCCCCTTGTGTATAGAAAGTGAGTGAGTAGAATGTCTGGACGACGTGCTAACACTGAGGAAGCTCTGAAAGAGATGGAGGATGAAGCCTCACATCACCGTGCTGAAACCCAGGAGGAGTCTTCTTGGCGAGACACTCAGGGCTCGAGGCAGGGAAGAGATTCTGAGGCGTATATTTTGTTGCTTGAGGAGGAGCTTCGCTCGACTAGGGAGCTACTGAGGGAAGCTATTAAGGGCAAGCAACGTGAGCAGTGTTCGTACAAAAAGTTTAAGTCTTGCGGGCCGAAGGTGTATGAGGGTAGTGATAATCCCTCAGAGACTATCCGTTGGTTGCGCGAGACGGATCAAGTGTTTGAGTCCTGTGATTGTGAAGCTGAGAACCGTGTCAAGTATGCGGGTCGTATGTTAAAAGGCAAAGCTCTGGATTGGTGGGATACTGTGAAAGATACGCTGAGTAAAGAGGTGGTTGCTGCTCTGACATGGGAGCAGTTTGCCGAAAAAGTGAAGAGCAAGTACTATACTGATTACGATCTTGAGAGGATGGAGAACGAGTTCAATGCTCTCCGTAAGGGAGACAAACCGGTGGAGGACCTTATCCATGCCTTTACTGATAAGGTAAGGTTTATACCACACCTTGTGACTGATGAGAGGGCAAAAATGCGGAAGTTTGTGAATATGTTGCCGCTAGAGGATCGAGCTCATGTGAGAGCTGCAGTTTCTTTGGATCGGGCGTTTGAGATAGCCCGACAGATTGATGGTGATCGTCGCCAGTGTAAGGGTGATCAGACTATGGAGGGCCAGAAGAGGAAGTTTCAGCAGTATTCAAAGGCGGGTACTTCAAAAGGGAAATCTGTTGCTGGTGGAAAAGTGGATTCGAGTAAGAAACCGAGGTTTGATAATCCTTGGTGTTCTTTGTGTCGTACTTACCATTCTGGTGACTGCTCGAAGGCTACTACCAGATGTATGAGATGTGGTGAGAAGGGGCACGCAGCTACAGAGTGCTCATTTAAAGAAAATGTTTGTTTCAAATGTCAAAAGCCGGGGCACAGGATTACAGAGTGTCCGAAGAAACAGAGGGGTGATACTGGAGCTGGAGCTGGTGGGTCTTCTGCTCAACCTAAGAAAGATGGCGCTCCTCGCGCCAAGGGTCGGGCTTTTCAGATGACAACTGAAGAAGCCAAAGCTGCTGGAGACGTGATTACTGGTACTTTTCTTGTAAATTCTGTTCCAGCATGTGTGTTATTTGATTCTGGAGCTACCCATTCTTTTATATCTGTGGCTTTTCGTGATAAACTGCAATTGCCTATATCTGTGTTACCTGAGCCGATTAAAGTTGAAATTGCTAGTGGTAAGATAGTTTCGGTTACGGATAGTGTTCCCTGTGTTAACATTGACGTGGACGGGAATAGTTTCCCTATCTCTTTTCTTCTTATGCCAATTGCGGGCTTTGATGCAGTCGTTGGCATGGATTGGCTCAGTGGTCTGAACGCGGAGATTCTATGTTCGAAAAAGATGGTGAAGATTCCTTTACCCGATGGGTCTTGTGTTGTAGCTCGAGGGGAACGTCGAGAGTCTGATATTCCTCTTATTTCGGTGATGAAAGCTCGTAAATCGATTTCTAAAGGCTGCGAGTTTTATCTAGCTCACGTGATTGATGCAAAGCTAGAAAAGAAAGTGGTCAAAGATATTCCGGTAGTGTCAGATTATCCGGAGGTGTTTCCAGACGAATTGCCGGGTTTGCCGCCGGTAAGAGACGTAGAGTATAAGATTGATCTTGTTCCAGGGGCTACGCCTGTAGCTAAAGCTCCATACCGTCTTGCTCCTTCAGAGGTGCGAGAGATGATGACTCAGTTACAGGAGTTACTTGACAAGGGCTTTATTCGCCCAAGTTCATCCCCGTGGGGAGCTCCTGTGCTATTTGTGAAGAAGAAGGATGGAACTATGCGTATGTGTATCGATTACCGGGAGCTGAATAAGCGAACGGTAAAGAATAAATACCCTCTTCCGCGTATTGATGATTTGTTCGATCAATTGCAGGGAGCAACTTGCTTCTCTAAGATTGATCTTCGTTCTGGTTACCACCAGGTGCGGGTTAGTGAAGGTGATATTCCTAAAACTGCTTTTCGCACTCGATATGGCCACTATGAGTTTTTGGTTATGCCGTTCGGCTTAACCAACGCGCCTGCTGTGTTTATGGATATGATGAATCGGATTTGTCGTCCTTTCTTGGATAAATCCGTAATTGTGTTTATCGATGATATTCTTGTGTATTCCCGAAGTGAAGCCGAGCACGAGTTGCATTTACGGCAAGTTCTTGAAACTCTCAAGCGAGAGAAGCTTTATGCAAAGTTTTCAAAGTGCGAATTCTGGCTTCGTGAAGTGCATTTCCTTGGTCATGTGATCTGCAGGGATGGTGTTAAAGTGGATCCGGCGAAAGTCGATGCAGTGATGAACTGGGGAGTTCCCCGAACTCCTTCTGAAGTTCGTAGTTTTCTCGGCCTAGCTGGATATTATAGGCGGTTTATCCGTGATTTTTCTAAACTTGCAGGTCCCTTGACTAAGCTTACTCGGAAAGATGTTGCTTTTGTGTGGTCGGAGGCGCAAGAACAAGCGTTTCAATATCTGAAACGGCTATTGTGTGAGGCTCCGATTCTTTCCTTGCCCGACGGGTCTGATGACTTCGTCGTTTATTGTGATGCTTCTTATTCGGGGCTTGGCTGCGTGTTAATGCAGCGTGATAAAGTGATAGCATATGCGTCTCGACAGTTAAAGCCGCATGAAGGTAACTATCCGACCCATGATCTTGAGCTAGCTGCTGTTGTGTTTGCTCTGAAGCTGTGGCGGCATTATTTGTACGGTACCAAGTGTGTGGTCTGTACGGATCACAAGAGTCTGCAATACGTGTTTACACAGAAAGAGCTCAATATGAGACAGCGGCGTTGGCTCGAATTGATCAAAGATTACGACTGTGAGATCCGTTATCATCCTGGTAAAGCCAATGTGGTGGCGGATGCTCTTAGTCGCAAAAGCTCGTCAACTGAGGCGAAGTTCATGAAGCTTGTGGTGATTCCAGATATTCTTGCGAAATTAAAGGAAGCACAATCTGTGGCCTTGCGTGACGAGAATCTTGCAGCCGAAGTGATGCGAAAACAAAAAGATATGCTTACAGATGATAGCCGTGGGCTAAAGACTTTTCAGTCTCGTGTTTGGGTGCCTCTTTATGGGGGAAATCGTGAATTGATTCTGCAAGAGGCTCACCAGTCTCGACTGTCTGTACATCCGGGCAGTACCAAAATGTACCATGATCTGAAAGCTTTGTACTGGTGGCCTACTTTAAAGCGAGACATTGCTTTCTATGTGGAAAAGTGTCAAATATGTGCGCAAGTGAAGACTGAGCACCAGAAACCATACGGTAATCTTCAGCAACTCGAAATTCCTGAGTGGAAGTGGGATAATATTACGATGGATTTCGTAACAAAGTTGCCGAAAACGCTCAGAGGGCACGATGCTGTTTGGGTCATAGTTGACCGTTTGACCAAAAGTGCTCATTTTCTGGCTATCAGCGAGTCTACCTCGTTGGATAAATTAGCCAAGTTGTATATTGCTGAAGTGGTGTCGCGCCATGGAGTGTCGTGTTCTATTGTGTCAGATCGCGATCCGCTGTTTACTTCGAATTTTTGGCAGAGTTTACAGCGTGAGTTTGGCACTCGTGTTCACCTGAGCACGGCGTACCATCCTCAGACAGATGGCCAGTCAGAGAGGACTATCTAAACCCTGGAGGACATGCTTCGCGCATGTGTACTTGAGTTCGGTGGAGCGTGGGATTCACATCTGCCGTTGATTGAGTTTGCCTATAACAACTCATACCATTCCAGTATTGGGATGCCTCCATTCGAGATGTTATACGGGAGACGTTGTCGCACTCCTACGTGTTGGCTAGAGCCTGGCGAGAAGCAGTTCGCCGGACCTGAGATAGTGCAAATTACAGCTGATAAAGTGAGTGTGGCACGTGAAAAGCTAAAAGCCGCTCGTGATCGACAGAAAGTGTACGCTGACCCGAGACGTCGGCCAGTTGAGTTTAACGAGGGCGATCGGGTTTTCCTGAAAGTCTCTCCGTGGAAGGGTGTTATCCGTTTTGGCCGTAAAGGCAAATTGAGTCCACGTTTCATAGGACCGTTCAAGATCCTGCGCAGAGTCAATGAGCAAACCGTGTCTCTGGAGTTACCTCCAGAACTTGAGGGTATTCATAATACCTTCAACGTGTGTTACTTGCGTAAGTGTAAAGTGGATGAGAGTCAAATTCTGCCGCTGCAGGAGCTGAGAGTTGATGCTTCAAAGCGCCTCGTTGAGGAACCTATTGAGATTCTTGGGTCAAAGACTAAAAAGCTACGTAAGAAAGTGATCAAGCTCGTTCTCGTGAAGTGGAAATATAACCTAGGTTCGAATATGACCTGGGACACTGAAGATGATATGCGAGCTCGATATCCCCACCTGTTCGTGAGTGATCAGATTCCGAGGACGGAATCTTCTTAAGGGGGGTAGATTTGTAACACCCTGTAAATGGGCCTAGCAGTGTAGGGTTGTACTTTGTGCTTTATAGCTTGTACAGTGACTTTAAGTGAAATTAATTAAGTGTTTTGTGTGACTAACGTGTCTCGTGTTAATTAATGTGATTATGTGAAAAGTGTCAGTTGTGTTTAAAAGTGAAGTAGTGTTATACGGTTTCGCGTAATGATTCCGTAAATATCCTCGTTGGTTAAAACGAGATGGCGTGTGTTAAGTTGTAAGTTGAAAAGGGGAATAAAATACCCCGTGTTTTAATAGTAAAACCCAAGGTCGGCTTGTATGTGCCTTATCCCTGGGTTTTAACAAGAATACGTGCTACACACATACACCAACACATACAAACACACATATGTTCCAAGCTTTGGACTTTTGAAGAATTAATCAAGAATCAAAGTGTCAATCTGTTGCAAAGGAGTCTACAGCTGATTCACGTAGTAAAACAGTTGCTTCTTCTTCGGATTTGTAAGTGTTTTTCAAGATTAAACCTAATTTTGTGTTCTTGGTGAGAATACACCATTTTGGGGTGTATGATTGTGTTCTAAGTGGTTTAAATGTGCCAAAATGTGTTTCTAGACTTCCCTTGATGTCAAGTTGTGTATACAAACGATTGAAGCTGGTTTCAATCGAGTTTTGGTGTTAAAAATGGGTATTAACAGAACTGTGCGAAAACAGGGACGAAGGTCTGTTGTTCGTCGACTTCCTACGGGCGTAGTGGGTATTCCCTACGGCCGTAGTAAGCCTTGTGTATACACTACGGCCGTAGGAAAGGCCACTGCGACCGTAGGATGTATTTATGTGTGGGTTACCGTCTACGGACGATGAAACAAGGACTACGGGTGTAGGTATGTAACCTACGGTCGTAGTTCACCAAAGAATAGCTACTACGGGTGTAGGAATAGGTTCCTACGGCCGTAGTACATGATTCATTGGAAAGAAACTCTACGGGCGTAGTGGGTTGACCCTACGGCCGTAGTAAGGTGTTGTTATGTGTCCTACGGCCGTAGGACATGTACACTACGGCCGTAGTATGCTGTTCAGTGTTGACAGCTTGTGTAACTTGTGTTCTAACCTGTGTGTGTTACGTGTAAGTGATAACCAAGCCTGAACCTTATGTGTTAGGTGATTCGGACGACTCAGTGTGTTCTTGGGATTCTCGGATTCATATCTGCCTCTTGTGATATCGAGGTGAGTACCGGTTTCCCATAAGACTCAGTAAGTAGGGCTATTGTGTGCCTGTGTTGTGTGCTACGTGATATAGTGATACAGTGTTATAAGTGATACCATGTGATATAAATTGTGATATGTGATACGCATGCATACTGTGGACCCTATGGGTCAAACGTGTTTATGATCTCCTGTCCGGACAGACGCAGGGGTTGAGGTCAGTCGCCGATGCGGCTGGGTCCCTTGAGTGTTATTCAGGGATTAGCGGTTCCCACGAGTGATTTTATGGGGTAAAGGTTCTGCAGGCCGCCGTTCCTCGACAAAAACAGGGGGGGTCTTGGTTTGTAACTAAGGCCTAATTGAGTCCATGTGGCTCCGCAACGTGCTCGGGGGGTTGCTTTTCGTTTCCCCTCCAGCATGGATTGGTGTTGCTGACTTCTCAGTTGGATTCGTTGAGCGGGATTTGCAACCCCGCAAGATATGATCCTGTTGACATGTTGGCACACCGCTATGTGATAACTTAGCATTGTGTGTTTTATTGTGACGTGATAGCATGCTTATTGGTGCTTATGTGATACTTGTACTCACTAGCTAGTGTAGCTAATGGTTCGTGATATTTCCCTTTTCGCAGGTTAGTGATCAGATGGCCTGGCGAGGCGGGTTGCTGTGGGTAGTGTTATTGTATATATCTTTTGGAACACTTGTAGATTATTAACTCTGATACTGTTTAACGATGGTCGGTGCGTAGTGGTAACACTGGCTTAATTTTGGTACTTGGTTTGATTCGTTGTTTGTGATCGCCAAGTTGGTAAACAATACTTAATATGTAATCCGTGGTTTATTCCGCTGCAACTTTTGGTGTAAATAAAGTTTTAATTTACTCTAATTTTAAGCTCGTGAAACCGGTGTTACAGTAAGGGTCATCTTGACCGTTACAAAGGTCGTTTGGTTGCCCAGGGCTTTTCTCAGCAACCTGGCCTTGACTATGACGAAATTTCAGTCCTGTTGTGAAACCGGCTACTATTCGGACGGTTCTTAATATTTCTGTCTCTTTGAACTGGCCCATCCATCAGCTTGATGTCAAAAATGCCTTTTTGAATGGTGATTTGTCTGACGAGGTCTACATGAAACAGCCTCCCGGTTATGTTCATCCTTCCTATCCAAATCATGTATGCCGGCTACGCAAAGCTCTTTATGGGCTTAAGCAAGCCCCGCGTGCTTGGTTTCAACGATTTGCTGTTTTCATCACCTCTCTTGGTTTCTCTTCCAGCAAATTGGATAGCTCTCTTTTTGTCTATCACCCTGGCCGTGACACTATATACTTATTGTTATATGTCGACGACATCATTTTGACGGCCTCCTCCCCTGCTTTGGTCACGCGTGTCAATTCTCGACTCTCTTCTGAGTTCAAAATAACTGACCTTGGTGCTCTCTCCTTTTTTCTAGGGGTAGCTGCCACTCGCTCATCATCGGGTCTTTTTCTGTCTTAATCAGTTTTTGCCCAGGATATTATCTCTCTTGCTGGCATGGATACTTGTAATCCTTGCTCCACACTGGCGGAGACAAAGTCTAAACTACCCTCTTCTGGTGCGCCAGTCTCTGATCCGACTCTTTATAGGAGTCTTGCTGGTGCTCTGCAGTACCTCATGTTTACTCGGCCGGACATCTCATATGCTGTTCAGAAAATCTGTCTTTTTATGCATGATCCTCGCTAACCGCATCTGAATGCCCTTAAACGCATTCTGCGATACTTAAAGGGTACTCTTTCCCATGGTCTTTTTCTCCGTCCCTCCTCTGTTGATCGTTTGGTGTCCTACACTGATGCTGATTGGGCCGGTTGCCCTGAAACGCGCCGGTCCACCTCTGGGTTCTGCTTTTTTTTGGGTGACAATCTTGTTTCTTGGTCGTCCAAGCGACAACACGTTGTTTCCCGCTCCAGTGCTGAAGCTGAATATCGTGGCATTGCTAATGCCGTTGCCGAGTCTGCCTGGCTTCGCAATCTTTTGATCGAGTTGCGTCTCCTTCTTTCCCGTGCCACGATTGTGTTTTGTGATAATGTGAGGCCATGTATTTAGCTAATAACCCTGTACAGCACCAGCGTACCAAACATGTGGAAATTGACTTACACTTTGTTAGAGAACGTGTTGCTTTGGGGCAAGTGCGTGTGTTGCATGTACTCTCGTCTCATCAGTTTGCAGATATTTTTACTAAAGGTCTATCTACACAGCTGTTTTTAGATTTCAGATCCAGTCTGAGCATCCGCCCTCCTCCAGCTCCGACTGCGGGGGGGGGGGGGGGGGGGGGGGGGTGTGTTAAATAATAGTTCATAATTTCTTTTTATGTATAGTGTAGGGCTCTTTGTGTAAATACTGTGTATTATATATATTTGATAGATGAATGCAATACGCCCTGAACGGGTTTCTACAATACGTAACAGTTAGTATACTAACTACTACTAGCTTCGTCGGTCATCATGTTTCAAAATTTCAACAAGAACATTTAAATTTATTCATTATCGAAGTTATTGTTTATCTTGGAGAATTATGATACAACAATTTCTACATTATGTTCTGAAATTTCAACAAGAACATTGAACTATGTATAACTTACATAGTATACATAAATCTTGTAGATACAAAATCAATATACCCCGGTTTCAAATTTAATTTAATGGGTCGTACAGTTTAGAATTACTTTTTCAAGTTGATGGAATCGATATATTCGATTTAGAAATGTTGTATTGAAATGTAATAACCACCATCGCCTCTCCTTATGAGTTCCATTCCACCATTTTCTCCTTATCTAACGACACTGGATGTAGTACTCAAGTCACAGATCGTTCTTATACTAAAAGTCTAAATATTAATCCTATTAATTAATTAGTTATTCTTCTAATATTTTATCATTTTAATCTACTATTAAATTTGTATGAATCTAATTACTCTCGAATTTCTCAAACGTTATTGGTGATTGTTTTCTATATTTTTGTTAGTAACAAAGTTTAAAATAAACCCTTTTTAGGAAGAAATTCACATAATAGTTTCTAAGTTTGAAAAATGATTTATGAAGGTCACTCATTTGTTTCATATTGAGAAATTCATTATACCTTGGTGGAACACTTTTAAAACTTAATTAGTTATGATTGTGTGAGATAAACCCTTTTTACTAACACATCTATTGAACTTATATATTGGTGTTATTGTACTACCTAAATTACACCAAATGCATTATAACATCATTTATTGTCGTCGATCACCACTATTATCAGCGACTTCATTGTGTAAAAAATTACTCTCGTCTCTTTGGTGTAATCGTCGCCGCTACATTGCACGGGTACCCCACAAGTATATATAAACAATTAAACTTACACCAAATATTATACACGTAATAATTATGAGAGAAATATACATTAGACTCATTTACAATTTTTCCCGTTTTATTTTAATATTTATGGTTGTCTTGTTTTTATATATCTAACATTTTAAAATCCACTGCAACACATTGGTATGAATTTAACATTTAGCATGAAATGAAAGCGAATAATGAATAGTAAGATAACATGTGGTGAACGGCAACCTTTCCTATAATCATTATATAATTTAAAGCTGTAGTTTGTACTAAAAGTTTTATGTTGGCAGAGTGTTAGAGACAAAGTGAAGGAGTATTGTATTTGCCTTCACTAGCGTTGTAAGGTTAACGAAACACCAAACAGTTACCTTTTTATTTTATTAACATAACTTTTTTTATTATTTTACTAGATTAAATGTTTATGTAATACGCGAGTTAATTTAAAAGATAATAAATATTAAACATTAATAAAAACATATTAAATAATAAAATAATGACAATTATTATTTAATTGAATTAAAACAAATAAAATATATTTAGTTATGGACCATCAATTAAAAAAAAACAATTATAGTGTCCGATTATTTATTATATTTATATTTAGAATTTTGACTATTGAATATTCAACTTTGAAATCCAATAATATAGATTCAAAATTCAAACACATATCAATCTTTTACGATTATCTGAAATTTAAATTTCTAATTTTTAGATTATATCTATCAATGTTTCTTTTATTATTTTACTAGACTAAATGTTTGTGTATTATACGAGTTGATTTAAAAGATAATAAATATTAAACATTATTAAAAAAATATTAATAATAAACTAATGACAGATTATTATTTAATTCACTTAAATCAAATAAAAGATATTTAGTTATGGACTATCAATTTATTAAAAAACAATTATAGTGTCCGATTATTTATTATATTTATATTTAGAATTTTGGCTATTGAAAATTCAACTTTGAAATCCAATAATATAGATTCAAAATTCAAACACATATCAATCTTTCACGATTATCTAAAATTTTATTTTCTATTTTTTAGATTATATCTATTAATGTTTCTTTTATTATTTTACTAGACTAAATACGCGTATAAAATATGGTTGATTTAAAAGATAATAAATATTAAATATTAATAAAAACGTATTAAATAATAAATTAATAACGACTATTATTTAATTAAATTAAAACAAATAAAAGATATTTAGTTATGGACCATCAATTTATTAAAAAACAATTATAGTGTCCGATTATTTGTTATATTTATATTTAAAATTTTGGCTATTGAAAATTCAATTTTGGAATCCAATAATATAGATTCAAAATTTAAACACATATCAATCTTTCACGATTATCTCAAATTTAAATTTCTAATTTTTAGATTATATCTATTAATGTTTAACTATTAAAAATCAAAATTTAATTTTAATTTATGATAAAATAGATGGTTGTGATTTAATTTAAAATCAAAATTATCTAATTTACATTAGCTTGACTCTAAAAAATCAAAATCAAAATTTTAAAATTAAAGAAATTAACGGCTAAGGTTAAATCTATATTAAATGAAAGGTTCAGATTACTTAATATTTTTTTTCAAATTAGTCTTGTATATAGATTAGAAGATTGTTTTTTTATAAAATTTAATATAAAAAATTTAAGGTAAAAAAGAATATACATTTTTGACCTTTTTATTTTTATCTTCTTTTTTATATAAACGTAACATAATCTAATTATTTTTTCTAAAATGTGTTGTTATAAATCATAAACCAATGAAATTTCTTACGGGATGGAATATTTTATATAAATATTGATTAAAGACCTTGATTATTAATTATAAATTAGAAACCAACGCCTCTAATATATTTTGTAATTGTTTATAGGAGATGAAAACCTTTTAACTTGAAGTTTGATTTGTATACTTTGGATAAAAAATTATAGTTTTTCAAAATGTATTGAATATTATAATTTTTGCTATTATAGATATCGAATATTAAAAATTTATATTGTGTGTATCAAACATCTTATGCTTTTTCTTCTTTTTAAATTTTAAGAAATATTTCCAATCTTAATATTTTGATAGTTTTTTTTTCCATTTTGTTCTAGTCATTCATGTTTGAAATTTAACTTCTATATTTGTTTTTTATTTTTGTTTCATAACGTAACATGCGGATAATGATGACCCATATATAACGTTTACTAACTTCATATAATAATATTTATAAGTCTTAGATTTTTCCAAATAAGGTTTGGTTGGAAAGTGGAAACTTGGAATGGTAAAAGATATTGATGACTTTTATGATTTGGGCTGAAGTCAAGTGCTGTAGTGTTGTACCCCACATATTTTGTTTGGAGAACCACGCAAAAGACAAAACCTTTTTTTAGTCAAAGTCTTCTCTTTTTCTTCATCACACATTTCCCTTTCTGTTTTTTTGAACAACCAAAATATCTTCATTATCACACTTAATAAGTGTTTAAATCCAAACATAACAAACTTAAGCTATAAGTTTAATATGCACGACACACACCTTGACAAACCTGTGAACCACCTATACCCACATATATCCACACTTATCTTCCCACCAACTCTCATTAACTTTTCTTGTAGATCCGCAAATTGTTCTTCAGGCTACTGCCCAAAATAATATTTCTAATGCCACTAAATTAAAATTTGTTTTACATTTTATCGTTATTAACTAAAAGCAATTCGTTTATATTATTATTCATCTTTTTGTAGCTTTTACTATATAATCTTGGGTTATATTTTTAACTATCTTATTTTTTAATATAAATTTTACCGTAATATAATTATTAATTAAACAAAAAATGAATGCCTCAAATTTTTGATTTTTAATTTAAAATAAAAAAGGGTGTTGATCGTCTTACTTGACAGATTGCAAAATGCAGAAAAACCCACCTATAATTAATTGCTTTGGAAAAGTGAATTTTGAAAAAAAAAACACGTAGCGAAGTTGAAATCAAAAAACTTGTAGCCTAACGGTATCTGATGTTATGGGATGGTGCCGTCTGATAAGTAGTTGTGGGTTCAAATCCAATTGTGGATAGAAAGGTAAATTTAGTGAGTGTGTGTGTTTGTTGTTCAAAGAGAAAAGTTAGCAAAGTTGAAAGAAACAAGGAATTTGGGTTTTCTAGAGATGATTTAAAAATGGTAAGTTGAATTCTTGTTTTCCCATAAATGAATGAACGAAGAATGTAATCTTGAGTTTTTTAATATTTTTTTGGTAACAAGATGTCGGTTTTGTATCTTAAAACATTATAATAGATTGTGTTATTTATTTAAGATTGTTATAATATGGTGTTTATAAGATCGTTATAAATGTTGGTTATTTAAGACTGGAAGAATATGTTATTTATAATGATTTGATATTATTTATGTAAAAAAACTTGTAAAAAACCTTACAAATCCAAGAAAAAAATATAAAAAAAGAGTAAGGTAAAGCTTGAAAAAAAACTAAAGAAAAAAAAATTAAAGAAAAGCTGGAAATTAGGAAGATATAATTAAGGAAAAGATGGAAATTAAAAAAATTGAATAAATAAAAAAAAAAAAATATTTTAAGTATACTAATTTGATAATTAAATAGTTTTATTACTATACAATATTGTAAAATATTTTTGAAACTATCTTAATTATAAATTTGTATGGTATATATAATGAATAATGAACTGTTTACAAGGAATCGATAGGTCTATATGGTTATAAATACTTGTAATTGATTTTGAACTTACGGATGAGATCATAACTTTGAACCGTGAAATGTAATAAGTGGTAACAAGCTTATTGCCTCTCATATAGTAGTAATTTCTTGATGTTTAGATTCTTTGTATGTTGGTTTGACTATGACATTATGTTTCAAGTACGGAGTCATAACAAGTTATCCAACATAGATAGAATGACGAGATTCGTGTTACAAACATCTCTTACCATGATTGAAGAGGTTGATTTTAATGTTATTGGGTTAAACTACTACTTTACACTTTGTCATATTATAGGAAATCTATTACATGTGCATATCCATTTCACACTGTTGCACTTTTGGATGTTATAGGAAGTCAATTACTTATACTTCATGGAAGGAAACTTGTTCGTATAATGAATTAGTTTCATAATTTATTGAAGTACTCAGCGAATAAAGTTATGAAATAGCAGGAGTGAGAGTATGACAATGAGGTAGAAATAGTGACAAATCTTGAACTTGGATCCATGCATTCCACCAGTTTGGGTCTTTGAATTTGGTTTAAACTAGACATAGAATTTGGGTTTTAGAACGGATTTGAATGGGGAGCAAGACCGTATGCGTATCGTAATATGACCCTTTATACTTTAACTGACCAATCATGTCAAACACACTACGACATTCCATGATCTTTTGAAGCTCGTGAGCATGGACTCGTGGTGGTTAACATAAGGCAAGACATCTAATTTGAGTCATGAAGACACTGCTCATGAGAGTCTTAGATACCCCTAACGGCGTTAGCTAGAGGAGCCTTAGAAATGGGTTTCTCAATATTGGATATAAATATCAGTTATGTTTGTTTCATTCTGTTAGTCAGTTAGTTAGAGAGTTAGTATGGTGTTCAATAGTGTATTTGTGTTCAATGGTGTATGTATATGTAATGTTGTTGAATTAATAGAACACACAGAATTCACTCTCATATTCTTTCTTCTCTTCTTTCTTTGTTTCTACGTTCATAATCTGCAATCCTACATGGTATTAGAGCATGTTTGATCTTTATCTCATGCTCGATTGATTTCATTTTCTTCATTTCAATCATCTTATAGCAAGCCCTAATTTACTAGCCCTAATTTCTCGATCTTTTTATTTCATCGCATCATGCCTGCTTCGTCAACAAACTTAAATGGATTCAATGGAGCCAAAGTTGAAGCTTCTAGTCCATATTTTCTCGGTTCTTCCGACAATCCGAGCACGATTTTGGTGTCTAAAGTGTTTGATGGAACTGGATTTGCTACGTGGAAGCATTCAATGATTCTTGCCCTTTCAGCTAAGAACAAGATCTGCTTTATTGATGGTTCGATGAGTCCTCCTGAAGCCAATTCTGATCTATTTCAAAACTGGAATCAAGTTAATTCGATGATCATTTCTTGGATTCTGAATTCGTTGAGCAAAGACATTGCTGAAAATGTTCTCTTCTTGCAAACAGCAAAAGAGATATGGTTAGAATTGAATCAAAGATATGCACAATCTAATGAAGCATTGATATATCAGATTCAAAAACAGTTGTACTTAATTAGTCAAGGAACTGAAGATTTTTCAACATATTTTATAAATTAAGAAAGTCTGGGATGAGATGAGAATGATTCAAGAAATTCCTGCATGTATATGTGGATCAGGTGTTGTTCTTAACAAATTTTAGGAGGATCAACGATTAATTCAGTTGCTAACGGGACTTAATGATTCATACAAAGCTGTAAGAGGGCAAATCTTAATGATGACTCCACCTCCTAATATTGCTACTGTTCACTCTTCTTTAATTCATGAAGAAAGGCAAATAGATATCTCTTCTAATCCTAATATTGTTACTGAAGCTATGGCAATGCATGTCCATAACAATTCTAAAAGGAATTTAGTCTGTTCTCATTGCAAGAAAGTTGGACACATTAAGGCACAATGTTATAGGCTTAATGGCTTTCTAGCAGATTTCAAATTCACAAAAACAAGAAGGGCTGAATCAATTGTTCATAATGTTGCTGTTAGTGATAGTGGGTCTCAAATTATTTCACTCGAAAAACTCAATCAACTGATGCAAATGTTGAACAAGAGCAAAAATTCGGCTAGCATCAACTCTGTTATTACAAATGGTTCCATGGACACTTCAGGTAATATTGTTGATGATTCAGGAAAACATGTGTCTTACATTCTTAATGTTTCTAATGGTTCAAGTGATAAATCCACATGGATTATAGACTCGGGAACTACAAGATCACATATGTTCAGATATGTCACTCTTTTCTTCAATAAACAGCCTTTCACAAGTTCATTATGTCACTCTACCTAATGGTCATTCCATTCCTGTTTCGAAAATTGGAGAAGTCCCTATTCATAGTAATATCACTCTTTGTGATGTTCTTTATGTTCTCGAATTCAAGCACAATGTTATTTCTGTTGCTAAGATCACTAATCAGTTAAAGGTATGGATTATCTTTACTGATGAACTTTGTGCAATGCAGGACCCTTTGAAAAAGAGTAACTTCATAATTGGAAAAAGGGTTAACAATCTCTATCTACGAGGACATGAGTCTTTGAAGGTTCCTACACACGTAAATCATATTTTCAACAATGATTCATTACTTTCATGTAATTTTTCAAATAAGAGTAACATGTCTAATCTTTGGCATAATAGATTAGGACATGTACCTTTTCATAAGATGAAATCATTGTCTTTGATTTCTGAACAATGTACAAATGATCTGTTCAATTCATGTACTGTTTGTTTCAAGCAAGACAACACAGGTTATCTTTTTCGAAGAGTGCAACTACTTCTGATCAACCATTTGATTTAGTTCATATGGATATATGGGGGTCATACAAAGTATCTAATCATAATGGTTTAAGGTATTTCTTGTCAATAGTGGATGACTATATTCGATGTACTTGGATACATCTCCTAAAACAAAAGAGTTCAGCTTTCACACTCATTCAAGCATTTGTTAAGTATGTTCAAACTCAGTTTAAAACGACAATTAAGGTTATTAGAACTAATAAATGCGTTTCAACTTGTAACTAGCAATGAAGGCATTCAGTTCTATCAATCTTTGGGGATTACACATCAAAAATCATGTGCGTATACACCACAACAAAATGGAGTTGTGGAACGCAAATACAAACATCTTCTAAAGGTATCCCGAGCTCTATTCTTTCAATCTGGAGTTGGAAAAAGTTATTGGGGAGAATGTGTTTTAACTGCTGCTCATATAATCAATCGTGTGCCTTCATGAGTTTTGAAAAATAAAACTCCCTACGAGATGTTATTCAAAAGAAATCCATGTTTAAAAAGGTTTCCGGTCCTTTGGATGTTTATGCTTTGTGTCTACTCTACCTGTCAACAGAGACAAGTTCATGCCTAGATCAAAGTCTTGTATCTTCATGGGATATCCTTTTGATCAAAAAGGGTATAAAGTTGCTGATCTTCAAACAAGGGAAATTATTGTTTCACGAGATGTTAAGTTTCTTGAATACATATTTCCTCTTCGGCACATAAAGACTCAAGACAATGACTCTTATATTCCAAATATTGTTCACTCTCCTGAAGGTTTTCAATCTCATGGAAATTCATCAAGTAATCCGGGTCCAAATGATACACGGTTTGATAATGAAGTTTCTTCTAATCCTTCTAATGCTCCAAATATTCAAAGATCAACCAGAAACATAACTCCATCTACTCGTCTCACCGATTACATTTGCTTTAATGTAAACAATCAAGATGATACTTCTGATGTTTGTTCTCACACCATTACGAATTTGTTCATTACTGAACAATGTCAAATCCATCATGCCTCTAATCAAGTTGGGATATCTACTAACGCTATTGCTAAAATTGTTGAACCGATATTCTATCATCAAGCAAAAGGCAACCCACTTTGGGAAGAAGCAATGAAAAAGGAATTCGATGCATTGAATGCTAATCACACATGGGAAATTGTCAAGTTACCTAAGGGTAAAAGACCCATAGCATGTAAATGGGTTTACAAGGTGAAATATAAAGCTGATGTATCTATCGAACGCTACAAAGCCAGACTTGTGGCAAAGGGTTTTACACAAAACGAAGGTATCGATTACCATGAAACATTCTCTCCGGTCTTTAAATTCAACACAGTTCGAAGTTTAGTTACTTTAGATGTGAAAAGGAAATGGAGAGTTCATCAATTCGATGTAAACAACGCATTTTTACATGTCGACTTACACGAAGAGGATTATATGAAATTACCTCTTGGTATGGATAATTACAGCTCTCATCTTGTGTGCAAATAAAAGAAATCGTTATATGGTTTAAAACAAGCCTCTAGGCAATGGTATGAAAAACTTTCTACTGCTCTTATCACTAAAGGATTCCAAAGATCATTAAATGATCATTCTCTATTCATTAAAAAAGTTAACTCTTTCATAGTCATAGTAACAGTCTATGTTGATAATGTATTGGTAATGGGTGACAACAATGATGAGATTCAATCTCTCAAAATCTTTATGGATGAACAGTTCAAAATCAAAGATCTTGGAGATATAAGTTTCTTTTTGGGTTTGGAATTCATTCCTACTCAAAATGGCATGGTTATTCATCAACACAAGTTCATAAAGGAATTATTGGAATCATATTTACCACATGATGTTAAGGCTGTATCATCACCATTTCCTAGCAAGATAAAGGATCTTCATGTTCAAGATGAATTGCTATCTGATTCAACAAGTTACAGGCGACTTGTAGGGAAATTAAATGTCTTGCTGCACACTCGATCTGACATTGCTTTCACCACTCAATTTCTAAGTCAATTCAACAGTCATCCCTGTCCAAAACATATGGATGCTGCCATTCATGTTCTCAAATATCTGAAAGGCACTATTCATCAAGGAATCTTTGTTAACAACAATGAAGCCTTTTGCATGTGACTCTGATTGGGCTGCTTGTCCTATTACTCGACGGTCTGTTAGTGGTTTTTTTATCACAATGGGTGGCAGTCCTATTTCTTGGAAGTCGAAGAAGCAAACTACTGTTTCTTTATCTTCTACGGAGGCAGAATATAAATCCATGCGAAGAGTTTGTTCCGAACTTGCCTGGCTAAGTAGGCTGCTGACAGAATTTGATGTTCCTAACATCAATCCAATACCTCTTAAATGTGACAACATGGCTGCAATTTATATTGCTAAGAATCCCGTGTTTCACGAAAGAACCAAACACATCGAACTTGATTGTCATTTCGTTCGAGAAAAGCTTCAAGATGGCCTTATCTCTCTTTCATACATACCAACAAATGATCAACCTACAGATGTTCTTACTAAATCGTTGTCTGGTGTTGATCATATACAAGCTACATCCAAGCTTGGTCTTACTTCATGTCCACCAGCTTGAGTGGGGGGGGGGGGGGGGGTATTAGATATAAATATTAGTTATGTTTGTTTCATTCTGTTACTCAGTTAGTTAGAGAGTTAGTCTAGTGTTCAATAGTGTAATCATGTTCAATGGTGTATATATATGTAATGATGTTGAATTAACTAAACACACAAAATTCACTCTCATATTCTTTCTTCTCTTCTTTCTCTGTTTCTACATTCATAATCTGCAATCCTACAATAACATAAAGCTTCTTTTTGTCCTTGAATACATATACTATATTCTCAGGTTATAAAACCAATCATAAAAGTTCAAGACCAAGATCTGTATTTCACTCCTAGTTACACAAATTAAAGTGTGCATAAATGCAAAAAAGATCGAAGCTTAGTAGATATCTACCAATTTACTAGTTGCAATCTCTTTATAAATTTTAGATCCATGAGGGATCCATTAACATCTATTATGTTATTTGACATATATGTACGTTTAATCCCTTTCATACCAATCCTTTCTTAATTATGACTAGTTTGCCAATTAAGGAAGTTGTCAAGATTTCCGAAGAAGGCACAGATCGATTAAAGCACAAGACGGGATCTTGAATTACATAGATACATATATGTACCTTCAGAAGATGTTCATAATCACATGCAGTGCCTCACTGGTTAGAAGTCTTATTGTGGAAATAAACGAAAAATAAAGATAAAAGTAAAAATATATAGAGAAATTCCTCTGCAGGGTCGACGCTTAAATCGAGTCACTCATGCATTCCCAATGATATATCATGAGCTGCTTCCAATTATGTCTTTGTATGTGCATTTTATTTTTTCTAGCAAAGCTTCCCTGAAAACCCAAAGTTAATTTAATTCCTAGCTACCAATTATGTATATTAGAATATTTATTCAGATATTGATATGTAGTTAAGTAACTGAAGTAAGTTAAGTACCTATCTGGTTTGAAGACCAGGTTCTTGTATGCAAACCACTGCAAGCAAAAAAGCACAATGTTATCATTAATTTAAAGCAGTCAATTAATTGATCTCATATGTATGTGTGTACGTATCAAGAAATAATTAATAAGCTTACTCCAGTATAACCGATGCCAACAAGCTCCAGAACACCTGGAACTAATGGTAGCCTGTCTATTGCCTGCATGCAGATCCAATTAAGAAATAATGTACACATATGAAAGTAAGTTAACAACATATATTTACAGTGCAACCCAAACACGCGATCGATCGAAGAGTTTATGAGTGTTAATTTGTCAAAGATACAAGTAATTAAGACTCTAGTGTAACATTTTTTATCAATATCTTTTTTACGAAAATGCATACTAAAACTAAGCTAGATATTATGTTGAGTAAGATTTTATATCGGACGAAAAGTGGCTTTATAATGTGTTTAATTACACAAACTGACAACGTGATGTTACTACATAAGTAGGTG
This sequence comes from Pulicaria dysenterica, assembly GCA_947179395.2. NCBI lineage: Eukaryota > Viridiplantae > Streptophyta > Magnoliopsida > Asterales > Asteraceae > Pulicaria > Pulicaria dysenterica. The sequence goes on from OX359291.1 coordinate 91,077,757, forward strand.
CGTGTGACATGATATATATAAAATTTAATTAGAGGTTTTAATATGTGCTCACCGAGATCATGCCTGTGGAACCCCAAAGAAAAACACCTCCGGCTACTATTAAACTACTCACGGCGTACTTGTCTTCCACTTTGTCCCACTTCATGTTAAAAAAATATATCCATTAGCTAGCAACACACGAATTTGATTTTTAATTAACCAGTCTCCATCATATTAACGTTTGGATATATTGGTAATTAAGAGAAACTACGTACAAAAAAGAATATGAAATATATATTATTATGTATAATTAATTAATTAATTAATACCGCCTCTTGAATTGGCTTAATGAGCTCTTGAACGTCGGTGGAAACCACCTCCGGGGTTGCCTCTCCGGTCGCCATGGCAGCAACATTCCGGGCTAACTTTTTACCTGTTACACGTACGTACACCCAACTATATATAACATACATGTTATCTAACTATTCTTTAGTCATGAAATCAATTAATTAGTCAAAAGTGACCGATCGAAATTAGCAACGAGTTAATTCAAGCAATGGAATTTGGTGGTTGCTAATTAACGTAGAGTACGTGAGATTATGTGTGTGTCTGTGTAAATGAATCAGTAAACATAAAATGGAAGTATAACAAACGTACAGTAGCCGGTGGCTTTCCAAACACGGTTCTGCTGCTGAAATTGTGGTGGTGGGAGAGACGGAAGGGAGACACATTGGGAAGAGGCCGCGGCAGCTGATTGCCGCAGTGGAGCTTTGCCGTCAATGATGGTGGTAGAGCTGCAGGTTGACATTGAATGTACGGTGGTTGCCATTCCGATCACTAAATAAATTTCTTTCAATTCAATTGGGAAGAATGAAAGATAAATTGGGCTGCAGCAGGGAAAATTTGATTGATCAGATATATTTAAATATGTTCTCGTTTCTTGTTCTTTAATTCTAGTTTCGATAATGAAAGCAAACAAGTTAGAGATATTTAAAAAAAAAAATTAAATTTCCTGATGGAAAACAATTGCCACAGAATAAGGTTGGAGGAAATCTGAAAGGAAAGCAAAGGGAGAGCCACTCATTCTCTGATAATCAGGATAGATAGTGCTGACGTGTTCCTTTGGATAGGATAACGTACTAGTTAGTTTATATGGACTTGGATTGGATATCACCGATCATATATATATTAGCATTGCATATCTGTGTAATGCTTCAATTTAAAGGATTTTTTCTCCGTAGTTTATCTGTTTTTTAATTACGGATGGTTTATTTTTTTCTAAATTATAATGGGTCAATAAAATTTCACATAGATAGTAATATTCAACAAGGTTATTGGCAATGACTTTATATTACCCATTAAAAAATCCAGTAATTTTTATAAATTTAGATTGTATGTTATTTAGATTTAATACTTTTAATTATACGCAATTTTTAAAAGTTAAGTTAAAATATTTATTATATGATAGAATATTAAATATAAAAAACTTAATTATAATTTTTTAAATTATTAAATTAATTTATAATGGTTTGATTTTTAAAATAGTTTTTATTTTAGAAGTTTTAGTTATTAAAATGGTATGTAAGATTTATATTAACTCCATCAAATAGTTTCTTTATTTAATAGTTTAAATTTAGTTTATTATCAAGGGTAAATTTGTAATTTCAAATTACTTAAAATTAAGAGATTAAGACAAAAGGTATAAATACTTTATAAGATAGTATAAAGAACCTCCCTTAAACATAGAACGTAAAGAACCTCCCTGGTGATGACATGTGTGTTGGGAAATTAGCTAAGGCATTAAGACTGTTTAACATGCAAAGTTGAAACTGTTAGAATAACTCTGAAAAACTGTTAATGGAGTTTAAGAAAACAGTTTGAAACTGTTAGAAGAGTTTATGGAAAACAGTTGTGAACTGTTAGACGAAAATATGAAAACAGTTGTGAATAACAGTTGCTGTGGGCATTACAACTGTTAGTACAAAGTTCAGAACTGTTAGTTCAAAATTGTCACAACTGTTTGAAGACCTTGAAGCCGAAGACTGTTAGAAGAACCAGAACTGTTGCATCCAATGAACAGTTTCGGTTGAGCTAAATATGGAAAACCCTATCTTTGAAGATATCTCGAAATATTTGGAAGATCATCAAGATTATCTCAGAAGATAGAAGATTACCTAACTGTCAGCAAATCAAGGAAGATCAAGGAGTATATAAATGCTAGATTAGAATTTATAATACGTACGTACTCATTGTTTAAGTTTTGCATTCATTCTTCAAGTTGTAATTTGCTTTCAGAATAATGCTAAGCCTCTAAGTTTCTCTTTGAAACCCAAGAACAATCTGTGTTCTTCGTCTAACATAATAAGTTAGTGTTGGTGCATATTTTATGAATCCCTAGTTCGTATCAATAAAGTATATACATGAAATATTAATTCAAATGTGTTTTAATTAATTGTTTGCATGTGTATATATTTTTAGTGATTCTATGTGATTATCTTAAGCTTACAAGTACTTAACCATGTGTTGGTGTGAGTTTGGAAGTTTAAGTCTGCGTGGAAAAATCACCACTTTGGTGATCAGGTTCACCACGCACGAAATGACCTCACTACGTGCGTAGTGAGTACCACTTCGCACGTGGTGAGGATGTTGGTCAACATGGATTAAATAACACATCCATTTCGTGCGAATTGAGGTCACTACGTGCGTAGTGACTGGCACTTCGCACGTAGTGATTAGTCTGGGCCTATAAATAGTGCTTAATTCGCATATTCGTATAGAGTGAGCCACGAAACTCGACCTTTACGACCTTAAGCCTCGATTAATGCAAACTAGCCCTCGAAAACCGAAATCTAAGTGATAAATACGAAAACCAAGGGCAGCCTAGGCATCTCTGTGTGAGTACTGTGTGTTTGTCTTCTACCTTTCTGTGTGAGTCACTGTGTGCCGGACACCTAAGTAGATCCTAGTATCCTTAGGAGGTTTGGGAAATATAATTCCGCGATATTTCTCATCCTAGATCAGTCCTAGCATTAGGGTGTTTTAGTTTAGTTTAGAACCCCGTCCCCCAGCCGGTCCTACAGTTAGATTGGGGGTGCAGTTTGCTATTGTAATCATTCTGGTTGATCAATAAAACTACTGTTTGATTGAATTGCTTTGTGTTCAAAACCTTCTTTAATCAATTAAGCGTGATTCCGCAACTTCTTAGTTGATTGTGATCATAGTTAAAGATTAACTTTTATTCAACTCTGATTTGTTATTCAAAAGTTAGTTCTTGTTATTTGATATAATCTATATCCGATCCTGACAACGTGTCATTATGAATAGGAGCAAAATTGGAAAATAACAAAAAAGAACTCATCCCATGCGCCTCCTTCAACATCCTCCAGCCAAACCCATTTTTTTATAAAAAAACCCACTCAACTATAAATGATCATAACTCGTTCGTTTTTATGCGTTTAAGTAAGAAAATTATATGATTAGATTTAGTTTTTCGTCATCTTTCAAACAAGACCAGGCTTGATATATTTCTGAAAAACTTTTTTTAATGCAATGTTTGCATTTTGAACTGAGTTTCATTCCAAAATGCAAAATGCAAAAATCGAAAATGCAAATTTTGCATTTTGAAACTGGGTTTCATTCCTAAATGCAAAATGAAAAAATCGAAAAATGTAAATTTTGCATTTTGAAACTGGGTTTCATTCTAAAATACAAAATGCAAAAAATCAAAAATGCAAAATATGAAGATGCAGTTCATGAAATACTTCCAAAATGCAAATTATGAAAATGAAAAATGCAAACCCAACATGATCAATGAAAATGCAGCTCAAAATCCAAAATACATATTCAAACTCAAAATGAAAAATCCGTACATAAAACTACAATGCAGCCCAAAATGCAAATTACATATTCAAACCCAAAATGCAAAATCTATAAACAACACTACAATACAACCCAAAATGCAAATTACATATTCAAAATTTGCATTTTCAAAATTTTTTTTTTGAAAAGTATGGGATGAGTGGTCTTGATTGAAAGAGGATTAAAAAACTAAAATATTGGTATAATTTTTTTGTTTAAATTCAAAAAATGTAAATAGTTATGATCATTTAAATTTTGAGAGGTATTTTTTTTAACTTGAATTGGGGGAGTTGTAGCTTATCGTGAACTTGGGGTGTGAGGAAAAGAATTTACATGTTTGCCCTTTTTCTTATTAATTAATATATGATAATTACAATTTTGTCACAAATTAATATAAGTCATTGATCAAGTTAATCTAAAGGCCCAGATTTGTTCTTTAGGTTCTTTGGTTAAGACATGGTTCTTTATTAATACTATATATATATATATATATATATATATATATATATATATATATATATATATATATATATATATATAGGCAAAAGTTCAAACAAAAACTGTTTTTCGTACGCGAACTGCGAGAACCAATCTGAGCCGTCTAATCCTCCCTCCTTTAATGTGTTTGCCCACACATGAATTCCTCACATGCAGAGTTGCCAGGGGTGAGCATGAAGCCCACACTATTGCTACACCACCACCTTTGGAACCCACAACTCAAGATACACAAACATCCCCTTCTGCTACCATTCGAATAGCTACAACACAAGCCCCTACATTGAAAACATTTAGAAAGAAGAGGAAAACTGTTGGTGCTCCTTCCACCACAGTTAGAGAACCCCAAACTGTTAGCCCTGCACAGGTGCATTCACCTGTGCAGAATATCGAAAGGGAACCTTTGGTGCCGTCTCCCAGGCACAATGAGGAGGTGATCATTCCTCAAGAGGGTGATCATGTGGTTCATGAGGCTGACACTACTGTTTCATTCGCAAGGGATGAGCAGGACAGTGCCAACATTATTAAGACCTCAACCACGGCAACAGAGACTGGTAAAACAGTTTCTGGAAATCCCCAGTACCAAGAACAAAGGGGTGCTAGTGAGGGAACTTTTACAAGTGATCCACTAGCTCAATCTGCCGATGATATGTTTACAATGGCAACATTGGATGACATTGAGGCTAGCATGAAACAAAAAGCATTGACGAATCCTGAACTGGTACCATTTGTTGCTGCTTTTCTTCATCTCAAACATAAGAATTCTCAACGAGAAAAGCTTCTTGCCAAACACAACTAATTACTCATCAAGCAAGATAGGCAAATTCGAGTCTTGACAGAAACCTTAAAGAAGGCAACTGATGTTCTTCAGGTTCACGATCAATTGTTCCAAAAGTCCAAATCTTCTGTCAGACTTCCCTCTAAAACTGTTCCAATCAAAAAGGGGGAGAGAACTTCTGCCATTCCAAAAACAGTTGCCAAACCTAAACAAACAGTTGTGCAGAATGAACCAACAGTTGCTGCTGAAGTTGCTGAAACAGTTGTTGAAGTTGCTGAAACAGTTGCTGAAGTTGATGAAACTGTTGTTGAAGATGTGCAAACAGCTGTAGTTGAAGAAGAAAAGTTATCAGCGGTGGATAGAGTGATGATTAACAGAATGGTTATGCAAGGTGACTATCCAACCACTGAAGCTTTCAGATCATGGTCCAAAGTCAAACAAGATTACTTAATTGAAATAGGTGCTCAAACTCTCAACATCAACACATTTAAAATGGCTCAAAGGATCGATGATGGATGGCTAGAAGGGAAGGTAAAGAAGTTGGAACCACTTCCTCCTAAAGCAGGGTTTAAAGGCATTGCTTTTGCTGAGAAACAGAAAGAAGAAAAGAAAGAAGAAAAGATGCCCCATGTATCAGTAAAAGGAAAGGAAGTGATGGTTGATATTCCCAAGCTGAAACTTTCTAAAGAACAGCAAGAAGAACGGGATAGGGAATATGCACAGAGATTGAATGCTGAGCTTGAGTTGCAAGAACAATCAGATTTTGAACTAGCTAAAAAGATAGGTGCTCAAATGACAAAAGATTTAGAAGAAGAAGAGAAAAAGGAGAAGGAAGCTGCTGGTAAGGGAGTAAAAAGAAAAAGAGTTGTAAAGAAGAAAACAGTTCCACCTCCCAAGCCAGTAGTGGAAAAGAAGAAACCCCAACAGTCTGAAGAAAAATCCAAAACAGGCTTGGTCAAAACTATTTTGCAAGATAGACTCTCAATGGAGATAAAAGAAAGAATTGACAAACTTGAAGCTCAAAAGTCACATATCAAAGAATGGAGGTTTGAAATGCTAAGAGTGGAAACTGGAAAGCAGGGAGTCACCATTGTTAGAGAGGTGGAACCAATTGAAAGCTATGTCAGTTTTGCTGCAATGATGGATAGTGTGACCAGGAGAGATGTACAAGAAATGTATGAATATGGGGTAAGTCATTTTGGAAAGGATGCTGTAATTGAGATAAAAGTATTGTTGGTGCATTTATCGAGTATATGCAATCCACAGAGAGTGATGTCGATACTGACAAATGATGAAAGATTTCCAATATTGACTGTGAAAGTTTTTGAAAGATCAAGGGTGTATAATCTTGTGACAAACAATGCTAAAACCCAATGGTTTGATCTTAATTTTGTTGATCATAGTAAGACCAAGTTGATGTGCATGGTGAAGGCAAAGTATTATGGTCTTGTAAAGATAAGGGAAGATCTAGGAAGAAGACTGAAAGAAAGGTTGGAGCTGATAGAGAAAAAGAAAATGTAATTTTTTCTTTCATATTTTGATTGTAACAATTTTACTTTGCATAATTAATGTTAATATGTTCTTTGCTCATGTGAATGTTTCTATGGTTGAACCCTATAAAACAACTTAAGTGTATTGTTCAATACTGTAAGTTAGGGGGAGATTGTTGGGAAATTTGCTAAGTCATTGAAACTGTTGAACATGCAAAGGTAAAACTGTTAGAGTATTTTGGGGATAACAGTTGAAAACTGTTAGATGGATACGAAAACAGTTGTAACTAACAGTTGCTGGAAGGTTTACAACTGTTAGTACAAAAGCTCAGAACTGTTAGTTCACAAAGTCAAAACTGTTAAAAGGCCTTGAAGTGAAGACTGTTAGAAGACATGCAGAACTGTTTCATCAACAAACAGTTTCTGTTGAGCGAATCATGGAAGATGCTATCTTTGAGGATCTTTGTTATCAGAATTGAAGATTATCAAGATTATCTCGGAAGATAGAAGATTACCTAACTATCAACAATTCAAGGAGGATCAAGAGTCTATATATACTTCATTAGATGATCAATTTAGCACGACGGCTTGATCTTATTATTCAAAGCATTTGTTCTTATTGTTATTTATTTTTCTGAAAGTGTTTAGCCTCTAAGTTTCATTGAATCCTAAGAACAGTTTGTGTTCTTCGTCTAACACAAAAGTTAGATTAGAGGTGTAGGTGAATATTGTAATCATCATTGGTTATTAATAAACATCTGACGGTTGAAAGTATTCTTATTGTGTTGATTGATTTGAATTGCTATTGTGTTAAAAACCTTTTAATCGATTAAGTGTGATTCCGCAACTTCTTAGTTGATTGTGATCAAACTTTAAGATTATCTTTAAAACAACTTTGATTCAATTTAAAAGATAGTTCTTGTTTTTTTTGATATTCGACATATCCGATCCTCACATACATACATATATATATATAGGAATAGGATCCACAAAGACCCTTCTTAAACAAAACACTTAAAGGGCAATCTAAGCCACTCATTTAAAAAAGAAAAATAGGAATTTTAAAATTTTAAAATAACTCACGCGCCTTTTTCAACCATTTTCAAAGTTCCTTTTTTTATTTTTGTTACCTCTTAGATCTTTAGATGACCATAACTATTTCATTTTTAAAAAATGAAATAGTTATCATCTATCTATAACAGTCAGTCAGTTTTCATCAGTTTCGTCAAAATAAAATACTCCCTCCGTCCTAATTTAAGTGTCCAGTTTTGACTTTTTGAGTCTTTCTTTTTCAACTTTGACCTTAAGTATTTTTGTTTATGTTATATAGTACTTGATGTAAAATATATGAATGGATTGTGTTTTAAATGTATATTCATTTGGTATAATTTTTATTAAGTATTATATAACACAAATAAAAATATTTAAGGTCAAATTTGAAAAAAACAGACTTAAAAAATCAAAACTGGACACTTAAATTGGGACGGAGGTAGTATTTCAGAAATATAGGAAGAGTGGTGTAGTTTGAAATGGTTGGAAGAAGTCGTAGGTTATAATCAATTTTGCAATTCCTAATTATTTCCATAATACCCTTCCTTCTATAGTTAAATATTATAATTGCTTACTTAATTAAAATAATGTTATTATTAGATCTTGACTATTGATTTTTGATAAATCTAATGGTCTAAATTTGGACTTTAGGGGCTTTGTTTAAGCATATGGGCTTTATTGATCATATATATATATATATATATATGACAAAACTTAATTTGAAAACCATTGTTAATGTGAGAACCATGAGAACCGATCTGAACTGTCCAATTTTCCCTTCTTCAATATCATCACCCACACATGAATTCCTCACATGCACCCTGCCACACTTGATCCTACTCTCTCCATCCATGAATTCCACTTACTAAATCAATGTCTAAGTTTAGTTCTCGCGGTTTGCGCACTAACATTGGTTTTCAAATTAATCTTCATATATATATATATATATATATATATATATATATATATATATATATATATATATATATATATATATATATATATATATATATATATATATATATAGGGTGAAGTTCAAACAAGAACTATATTTCGTACGAGAACTGCGAGAACCATTTCTGGCCAACCATTTAATATCCTGTCGTTTTTATTTAAAGTAAATAGGATAAGGTAGTATGGACATTATTACATTACCCCCACTTTTTTAAAACTAACATATATATCGAGAAGGTGTTAAATTACGAAAATATACCAAATTAACGAGAAAATTATGCTCTTAAGTTTGAGACCGGTCTTGACATATTTTTATAAAAGAAAAAAAGTCGTGTTTGCTGGGTTTTTTTCCCAGTAGAGCTCGACTGTGCACAAGTGCAAATTTTACATTTTGCACTAGTGCATATTTAAATCTGTGCTGAAAAAACTAGGTGATCTGTGCATTATGTGCAAAATTTGCATTTGTGCAAAATATATTTAGCACGACGGCTTGATCTTATTATTCAAAGCATTTGTTCTTATTGTTATTTATTTTTCTGAAAGTGTTTAGCCTCTAAGTTTCATTGAATCCTAAGAACAGTTTGTGTTCTTCGTCTAACACAAAAGTTAGATTAGAGGTGTAGGTGAATATTGTAATCATCATTGGTTATTAATAAACATCTGACGGTTGAAAGTATTCTTATTGTGTTGATTGATTTGAATTGCTATTGTGTTAAAAACCTTTTAATCGATTAAGTGTGATTCCGCAACTTCTTAGTTGATTGTGATCAAACTTTAAGATTATCTTTAAAACAACTTTGATTCAATTTAAAAGATAGTTCTTGTTTTTTTTATATTCGACATATCCGATCCTGACAAGTGGTATCAGAGCCTTATCATTAAGGTTCCTTTGATCACCAGTTAAAGGTTTTTCACAGATCTGCTGTGTTTGTTTTTCAATTGTCTTTTTCAATCAATTTACTGTAATGGAATCCGGTGGATCTTCTGATAACACTGGATCTGGGTCAAACATTCGTGTTCCCATGCTCAAACCAACTGACTTTGAGATGTGGAAGTTGAGGATCAAGCAGCATGTCCAATTAATGGACTATGATGTTTGGGATATCATCGAGAGTGTTCCTACTGCTACTGTTGATCTTGATGAAACAGGAAAACCAAAGAAGAAACCACCACCAAAGACTGATGCTGAGAAGAAAGAGAGAATGATCGAGATGAAAGCACTCAGCATCCTTCAAATTGCTATTCCAAATGAGTATCAACATCAGTTTAAGAAGTTTGATAATGCTCATGAACTGTGGAATGCATTGGAGAAGAGGTTTGCAGGGAATGCAAGTTCCAAAAGGAACCAAAAGGATCTTCTGAAACAGGCTTATGAGAACTTTGCTAGTGGAAAGAATGAGAGTATAACTCAGATTTTTGATAGGTTCTATAAGCTGGTGAGCCAACTTGAAAGTGCTAAGGTTAGGCTAGAACAAGATGAGATTAATAGGAAGTTCCTTAGGTCTTTGAGTGAAGAGTGGACTGTGTATGCTGCACAATGGAGAACCAAAGATTCGTTGGAAGATATAGAGTTAGATGATTTATATAACAGTCTAATTGTGTTTGAGGGAGAGATAGAAGGAAAAAGAAAGTCAATAACTTCAAGTCACAATGCTGCTCTCCTTTCATCCTCAGGTATGGACTCTAACCATTCATTATCTAAAACTGTTGATGTGTGTGCAGGTAACAGTTCTGCAGCTGTTGATGTAAATACCCCTGATGCTGTGCTTGAAGCATTCCTTGCCAGCCATGCAAATTCAACCCTCACCAATGAGGATCTTGAGCAAGTGCATCCTGATGATCTTGAGGAGATGGACCTCAAGTGGCAAATGGCCATGTTAACTGTCAGAGCAAAAAGGTTCATTAAAAGAACTGGCAGGCAAAACATGAACTTCAGGGCTGATGGTAAGGCTGGGTTTGACAAATCCAAGGTCAAATGCTTCAAATGTCAACAACCTGGTCACTTTGCAAGAGAATGCAAATCTGGTGGACAAGGTCAGAATCACGTACAAAGGCCAAATCAAACCTCAACTGCATTGGTCTCACAGGAAGGTCATGGATTTGATTGGAGTGATCAAGCAGAGGAAGCTACTCATAATGCTACTTTGATGGCTTTGACTGACTCCTCCATCAAACTGGATTCACCAGAATCAGAAGAAATACAGGTATCTTCTAAATTATGTCCAGGTGAATGTAGGGCTATTGTTAAAAGGTTTAGGGAGCATAATAAAAAGGTGTGTGCTGCTCTAAGCAAAATGGAGGAAAGAAGGTATGAAACAAGTGCTGTTATTGAAAGCTTTGAACAGAAAATCAAAGATTATCAAGCTAATGAACTGCAGATGGATTATGATAGAAAGTATCATAAGTGGGAGAAGGAGCAACTTCAAGAAGAGATTGACAACCTTAAGAAGAAGTTGATTGAGAAAGAAAGTAAAGTAGAGGAGCTAACAAAGAAGTTGGATGGTGTGGATATGGACTTGAGTATGTTTAAAGCTACAAATCTTAAGCTTGAAACCTTGCTACAATCTCAAATCAGAGATAAAGTTAAGACAGGTTTAGGATACAAAGAAACCCCACCTCCATACAACCACAATTACATCACACCCATGTCTGATATAGCTGATAGGTATGTCAATGAACCATTGGAAGATGGATTAGAGTCAGCTAATCCACAATTTGATAGTGAAGAGGAAGTGTCAGTGGATGATGTAAGTGATGATGAGGGAGTTGTGAAGAAAGATAAAGTCATTCCTTATGAAAATCACATCTGTTGTGAACCTGAAGCACCAAAATCCTCTTTACAACCTGTGATTTTTGTAAAAGCATCCTCTAACCCATTCAGCAGTGAACCAAAACCATTCAAAGAAGTGTTTGCTATAAACAGTTCTACAACTGTTGCAAACAGTCCCCAACTTTACACTAACAGCTCCAAACAGAACCCAAACAGTTCTAAGCCAAAAACCTCAACTGTTAGTATGAAAACCAAGGGAAAAGAAAAGGTGAATGAATTTGAAGTTGAGAAACCAAGGTTGAAAGCCTCAAAACCACAGGTTCAACCCAAATCAGTAAAAAGGCATACTGAAAAGCCTATTTGCACATGCAAACAACATGGTGTGCAAAAATTTCCTTCTTCAGCTCATGTGAGAGGAAATCAAAGAAACAGGAACCAACTGTGGGCACAAAGAACTGGTGTGCCTATTGTCAAAACCAAAAGATGTCATATTTGTGGGAGAGAAAATCATTTGGCTCAAAACTGTTATCATAACCCACAGGTCTATAGCCCCCAGAAGCCAAAGCACAGAAAACAGACTAACAGTTCTACAACTGTTAGGCCAAAACCCAACAGTTCCACAACTGTTCAGCCAAAACCTAACAGTCCTACAACTGTTAGACCAGAACCAAAGACTGTTGTGCCTGTTGAACCAAAAACTGTTGGCCTTGCTTGGAAACCAAAAACTGTTATTCTCAATGATTCAAATGCTGTTTGTTCCAAAGACTCAACTGTCAATCACAACAGTTGGAAACCACATGTTCTCACTAAATATTCTTCCCACAATTTAGAGAAATCTAATTGGGATGAAATCAAACAAACTCGAACTGTGTTTAAATATTATGATTCAAATGGTGTACCTAAGACCTGCATGGCCTGGGTACTTCCTGCTACTAATTAATTGTTTACTTGTGCAGAGCATTCATAGGGCCAATCAAGGAGGAATTTGGCATGTGGATAGTGGATGCTCAAGGCACATGACTGGAAATCCACAATGTTTGAAGGATTTCAAAAGAATCAATGGAGGATTTGTAGCATTTGGAGGAAATCCAAAGGGAGGAAGGATCACAGGTAAAGGAGCTGTTGAGGCAGGTACACTTACTTTTAATAATGTTTTCTTTGTTGAACAGCTTAAATACAATCTGTTGAGTGTATCTCAAATCTGTGACAATGGAAACAAAGTCATATTTTCTGATACTGAATGCATTATCCTTGCAAAATATTTTAAACTTGATGAAAAGGATGTTCTTTTAAGAACACCTAGAAAGGATAATGTGTACTGTCTTGATACGCAAAAGATTGCAAAACAGAATGTGTTGAGTTTTTTACTCTCAAAGGCATCTCATGATGAGTCTGCAATTTGGCATAGGAGGATGTGTCACATGAATTTTAAAACCATGAATTTGTTAGCTAAAAACAATTTGGTAAGAGGTTTGCCCCAAAAAGAGTTCTCATGTGATGATCATTGTGTGGCATGTCTTAAAGGCAAGCAACACAAAACTTCTTATAAGTCCAAAGAGATTTCTTCCATTACTGCACCTTTACAACTATTGCATATGGATCTTTTTAGCCCTACTTCTGTAGTGAGTATAGGGAAGAAAGCCTACTGTTTAGTCATAGTTGATGATTTCACCAGGTTTACTTGGGTTCAATTTCTTAGAACTAAGGATGAGACTGCTGAGTTGGTTAAGTACATTATTCTTAGAATAGAGAATCAATCTGATTTGAAAGTGAAAGTCATTAGATCTGACAATGGTTCTGAATTTAAGAACTATGAGCTAAACAGTTTTTGTGAGGAAAAAGGAATTGAAAGACAGTTTAGTGCACCTAGGACTCCACAACAGAATGGAGTGGATGAGAGAAGAAATAGGACGTTGATAGAGGCTGCTAGATCAATGTTAGCTGATTCTAGGCTCCCAATAACCTTCTGGGCAGAAGCAGTGAACACTGCCTGCTATGTGCAGAATAGGGTACATGTAGTCAAGTCCAAAGGCAAAACTCCTTACGAGTTGTTTCTCAAAAGAAAACCATTGATTAACTTCCTCAGACCATTTGGATGTCCATGCACTATACTAAATACCAAATCACAATTAGGCAAGTTTGAGAGTAAAGCACAAGAAGGATTCTTTGTAGGATACTCCATTCAAAGTAAAGCATATAGAGTGTTTAACAATGTCACTAGGATCATAGAAGAGAGTATGAATGTCTCCTTCAATGAGAATAGGATCAATATGACAGGTAATGGTCCTGATTGTTTATTTGATATTGATGCATTGTCTAAATCTCTTTCTTTTGAGTATTCTACAAAAACAGTTGCAGGTACTCTTACAACTGTTAGTGAAGATTCACAAACTGTTCTAAACAGCTCTGCAACTGTTAGCACAAGACCAACAACTGTTGGTGAAAACAAAGCCACTGAAGACTTTGTAGTGATCCCTGTGCTTCAAAATGATTTGTCCAATGCTGGTAATCCAATGAATGATGCTGCTGACTCTTCAAAGGATTTGGAATCTCCTGTTTCTCAACAATGTACTGAACCTGAAAATCAAACAGTAGCAGATCAGGTAAGTAATTCTTCTGTGAATGATAGTGAATTTGAAATTGATTTTTCAAATTTAGGGCATGTACTGACTGAAGAAAACATCCCTACTTCAAGAGTTCACAAGAATCATCCCATAGAACAGATCATTGGTGATCCAACCACTCCTGTTCGAACTAGAAGTATGCTGCAAAGTGAAGGTAGTGGTGTGAATTTTGACCAATTTGATGTGAATGCCTGCTTTCTATCTTAGATAGAACCAAAGAAAGCAATAGAGGCATTAAAAGACCCTTCATGGGTGGAAGCTATGCAAGAGGAACTGTTACAGTTCCAAATTCAACAAGTTTGGAAGCTAGTTGAACTTCTACGAGGCAAAAGAGCAATTGGCACCAAGTGGGTGTTCAGAAATAAGAAGGATGAGAGAGGGATTGTCATCAAGAACAAGGCTAGGCTAGTTGCACAGGGTTATACACAGGAAGAAGGCATTGATTATGATGATGTGTTTGCAACTGTTGCAAGGATAGAAGCCATCAGAATATTTCTTGCCTTTGCAAGTTTTAAAGGGTTTAAAGTCTATCAAATGGATGTCAAATCAGCATTTCTCTATGGTACTATCGATGAAGAGGTATATGTGTGTCAACCACCTGGTTTTGAAGACCCTAAATATCCTGATAGGGTGTATAGGTTGGATAAGGCCTTGTATGGGCTACATCAGGCTCCTAGAGCTTGGTATGAGACATTATCCTCATATCTACTTGAGAATGGATTCAAAAGAGGCACCATTGATAAGACTTTGTTTACAAAGGTTGTTAAAACACAGATCTTGCTTGTTCAAATCTATGTTGATGATATAATCTTTGGATCAACAAATGACAGTTTGTGCAAAGAGTTTGAAGGTATCATGCAGAAGAAATTCCAAATGAGTTCCATGGGAGAACTTACCTTCTTATTGGGATTACAAGTTAAGCAGATGCCAACAGGTATATTCCTTAGTCAGTCTAAGTATGTCAAAGATATTTTGGACAAATTTGGTTATCAAGATGTGAAGCTGGCCAGTACTCCAATGGAAACACACAAACAGTTGGGAGCAGACCCTGAGGGGGAGGATGTAGACATACACTTGTATAGGTCTATGATAGGTTCTTTAATGTACTTAACTGCTTCTAGACCAGATATAATGTTTGCTGTGTGTGTTTGTGCCAGGTTTCAATGCAGTCCAAAGATGTCACACCTATTTGCTGTAAAGAGGATCTTTAGGTATCTCAAAGGTCAACAAAAGTTGGGTCTTTGGTATCCTAAGGATTCACCATTTGATTTGGTGGCATACTCTGACAGTGACTATGGAGGAGCAAATGTGGACAGAAAATCAACCTCTGGAGGCTGTCAATTCTTTGGCTCAAGGTTGGTCTCGTGGCAGTGCAAGAAACAAACAACAGTTTCAACTTCAACAGCTGAGGCTGAATATGTTGCTGCTTCGAGTTGTTGTTCACAAGTGTTGTGGATTCAGAATCAGCTTCTGGATTACGGTTTGAATCTTTTGAATACACCTATTTATGTTGACAACACAAGTGCTATTAGCATTATCAACAATCCAGTGAAGCATTCCAAAACAAAGCACATTGAAATCCGATTTCATTTCATTCGAGATTGCAATGAAAAGAAGTTAATCCATGTTTTAAAAGTTCATACTGATGATCAGTTGGCTGATTTGTTCACAAAAGCATTTGATGTGAGCAGGTTCACCTTTCTGATCTCAAATATTGGAATGATTAACTTAGAATAATAGTTGTTTGTTTTTAAAAATTTTCTCACTAACAGTTTGCAACTGTTAGTCTTAAGTCTAACAACTGTTTGTGCTTGTATTCAGGGAACAGCTGTGAGTGCTTCAACTAACAGTTCTCAACTGTTAGTACTTGGAGTCCACAATTGTTAAGCAAATTGTATGTTCATTTGAGGGGGAGTATTTCATTTCAATAACAGTTGAAGTTCATTTCAAAAACAGTTCACAACTGTTAGTTCTTCATTGTCTTCCACTGTTAGGGGTATTTTAGTCTTTGCAACAACTCTGAGGATGTTTGAAATGCATTTAATATTCGAAACATATATGAACCATTCCCTCCTCAGAGGTTTCTTTACGCATACTGAACTTCGTTTGAACGCTAAAACCCTAGAATTTTGCTATCAAATCGCTATGGCTCCCCTTCCATTCGTCAAGGAACATAACATGCTTGCTTTTCTTTCAAAACCCGATGATCTTCACACGTTTCACGACATGATTGATTATCTCTCAATGTCCAATCTCAACACTGCTCTCACCATCAACCCTACCATATACACTTCCCACATTGATCAGTTTTGGAAACATGCTCAACTTCGAACAACTGATGACGTGCAATGGATTGATTCTACCATTGATGATTTGAATGTCTCAATCTCTGAGGACACCATTCGCCACCTCCTACAACTCAATGATAGTGAGGGTGAGTATTCTGATTCAGTTTCACTAGATTTTTTGCATGCCGAGCTTGTTAAGCTTGGGTATGAGGGCCCTTCAGGGAAGGATACATTCTATAAGGGACAATTTTGTGCTCACTGGAAGTATTTGATCCATACTCTCTAGCAGTGCATTAGTCCTAAAAGAACAGGATGGAACGAGTTTGGAAGCAACATTGCTTTGGCCTTAATCTGTTTGGCCAACAATCGTTGCTTCAACTTTTCAAAATTAATTTTCAATGGCATGGTAAAACATCTAGGGACCAAGTATGGTCTCTTTTTGATATATCCTCGATTTGTGCAAGTTTTGTTAAACTTTTTGATGCCAAATCTAAAAATACACAAGAGGGTCATTATTCCCTCTGCTCATGTGGCTTCCACATTGAGCAAGTTGTTGGTTAATGGGAAAAACTTCTCAGGCGCCATAACTCCACCACTCTCTGCAATGGTGGAGTTCTTGTCAAGAAACAGAGTTGCCAGGGGTGAGCATGAAGCCCACACTATTGCTACACCACCACCTTTGGAACCCACAACTCAAGATACGCAAACATCCCCTTCTGCTACCATTCGAATAGCTACAACACAAGCCCCTACATTGAAAACATTTAGAAAGAAGAGGAAAATTGTTGGTGCTCCTTCCACCACAGTTAGAGAACCCCAAACTGTTAGCCCTGCACAGGTGCATTCACCTGTGCAGAATATCGAAAGGGAACCTTTGGTGCCGTCTCCCAGGCACAATGAGGAGGTGATCATTCCTCAAGAGGGTGATCATGTGGTTCATGAGGCTGACACTACTGTTTCATTCGCAAGGGATGAGCAGGACAGTGCCAACATTATTAAGACCTCAACCACGGCAACAGAGACTGGTAAAACAGTTTCTGGAAATCCCCAGTACCAAGAACAAAGGGGTGCTAGTGAGGGAACTTTTACAAGTGATCCACTAGCTCAATCTGCCGATGATATGTTTACAATGGCAACATTGGATGACATTGAGGCTAGCATGAAACAAAAAGCATTGACGAATCCTGAACTAGTACCATTTGTTGCTGCTTTTCTTCATCTCAAACATAAGAATTCTCAACGAGAAAAGCTTCTTGCCAAACACAACTAATTACTCATCAAGCAAGATAGGCAAATTTGAGTCTTGATAGAAACCTTAAAGAAGGCAACTGATGTTCTTCAGGTTCACGATCAATTGTTCCAAAAGTCCAAATCTTCTGTCAGACTTCCCTCTAAAACTGTTCCAATCAAAAAGGGGGAGAGAACTTCTGCCATTCCAAAAACAGTTGCCAAACCTAAACAAACAGTTGTGCAGAATGAACCAACAGTTGCTGCTGAAGTAGCTGAAACAGTTGTTGAAGTTGCTGAAACAGTTGCTGAAGTTGATGAAACTGTTGTTGAAGGTGTGCAAACAGCTGTAGTTGAAGAAGAAAAGTTATCAGCGGTGGATAGAGTGATGATTAACAGAATGGTTATGCAAGGTGACTATCCAACCACTGAAGCTTTCAGATCATGGTCCAAAGTCAAACAAGATTACTTAATTGAAATAGGTGCTCAAACTCTCAACATCAACACATTTAAAATGGCTCAAAGGATCGATGATGGATGGCTAGAAGGGAAGGTAAAGAAGTTGGAACCACTTCCTCCTAAAGCAGGGTTTAAAGGCATTGCTTTTGCTGAGAAACAGAAAGAAGAAAAGAAAGAAGAAAAGATGCCCCCTGTATCAGTAAAAGGAAAGGAAGTGATGGTTGATATTCCCAAGCTGAAACTTTCTAAAGAACAGCAAGAAGAACGGGATAGGGAATATGCACAGAGATTGAATGCTGAGCTTGAGTTGCAAGAACAATCAGATTTTGAACTAGCTAAAAAGATAGGTGCTCAAATGACAAAAGATTTAGAAGAAGAAGAGAAAAAGGAGAAGGAAGCTGCTGGTAAGGGAGTAAAAAGAAAAAGAGTTGTAAAGAAGAAAACAGTTCCACCTCCCAAGCCAGTAGTGGAAAAGAAGAAACCCCAACAGTCTGAAGAAAAATCCAAAACAGGCTTGGTCAAAACTATTTTGCAAGATAGACTCTCAATGGAGATAAAAGAAAGAATTGACAAACTTGAAGCTCAAAAGTCACATATCAAAGAATGGAGGTTTGAAATGCTGAGAGTGGAAACTGGAAAGCAGGGAGTCACCATTGTTAGAGAGGTGGAACCAATTGAAAGCTATGTCAGTTTTGCTGCAATGATGGATAGTGTGACCAGGAGAGATGTACAAGAAATGTATGAATATGGGGTAAGTCATTTTGGAAAGGATGCTGTAATTGAGATAAAAGTATTGTTGGTGCATTTATCGAGTATATGCAATCCACAGAGAGTGATGTCGATACTGACAAATGATGAAAGATTTCCAATATTGACTGTGAAAGTTTTTGAAAGATCAAGGGTGTATAATCTTGTGACAAACAATGCTAAAACCCAATGGTTTGATCTTAATTTTGTTGATCATAGTAAGACCAAGTTGATGTGCATGGTGAAGGCAAAGTATTATGGTCCTGTAAAGATAAGGGAAGATCTAGGAAGAAGACTGAAAGAAAGGTTGGAGCTGATAGAGAAAAAGAAAATGTAATTTTTTCTTTCATATTTTGATTGTAACAATTTTACTTTGCATAATTAATGTTAATATGTTCTTTGCTCATGTGAATGTTTCTATGGTTGAACCGTATAAAACAACTTAAGTGTATTGTTCAATACTTTAAGTTAGGGAGAGATTGTTGGGAAATTTGCTAAGTCATTGAAACTGTTGAACAAGCAAAGGTAAAACTGTTAGAGTATTTTGGGGATAACAGTTGAAAACTGTTAGATGGATACGAAAACAGTTGTAACTAACAGTTGCTGGAAGGTTTACAACTGTTAGTACAAAAGCTCAGAACTGTTAGTTCACAAAGTCAAAACTGTTAAAAGGCCTTGAAGTGAAGACTGTTAGAAGACATGCAGAACTGTTTCATCAACAAACAGTTTTTGTTGAGCGAATCATGGAAGATGCTATCTTTGAGGATCTTTGTTATCAGAATTGAAGATTATCAAGATTATCTCGGAAGATAGAAGATTACCTAACTATCAACAATTCAAGGAGGATCAAGAGTCTATATATACTTCATTAGATGATCAATTTAGCACGACGGCTTGATCTTATTATTCAAAGCATTTGTTCTTATTGTTATTTATTTTTCTGAAAGTGTTTAGCCTCTAAGTTTCATTGAATCCTAAGAACAGTTTGTGTTCTTCGTCTAACACAAAAGTTAGATTAGAGGTGTAGGTGAATATTGTAATCATCATTGGTTATTAATAAACATCTGACGGTTGTAAGTATTCTTATTGTGTTGATTGATTTGAATTGCTATTGTGTTAAAAACCTTTTAATCGATTAAGTGTGATTCCGCAACTTCTTAGTTGATTGTGATCAAACTTTAAGATTATCTTTAAAACAACTTTGATTCAATTTAAAAGATAGTTCTTGTTTTTTTTGATATTCGACATATCCGATCCTCACATACATACATATATATATATATATAGGAATAGGATCCACAAAGACCCTTCTTAAACAAAACACTTAAAGGGCAATCTAAGCCACTCATTTAAAAAAGAAAAATAGGAATTTTAAAATTTTAAAATAACTCACGCGCCTTTTTCAACCATTTTCAAAGTTCCTTTTTTTATTTTTGTTACCTCTTAGATCTTTAGATGACCATAACTATTTCATTTTAAAAAAATGAAATAGTTATCATCTATCTATAACAGTCAGTCAGTTTTCATCAGTTTCGTCAAAAATAAATACTCCCTCCGTCCTAATTTAAGTGTCCAGTTTTGACTTTTTGAGTCTTTCTTTTTCAACTTTGACCTTAAGTATTTTTGTTTATGTTATATAGTACTTGATGTAAAATATATGAATGGATTGTGTTTTAAATGTATATTCATTTGGTATAATTTTTATTAAGTATTATATAACACAAATAAAAATATTTAAGGTCAAATTTGAAAAAAAAAGACTTAAAAAATCAAAACTGGACACTTAAATTGGGACGGAGGTAGTATTTCAGAAATATAGGAAGAGTGGTGTAGTTTGAAATGGTTGGAAGAAGTCGTAGGTTATAATCAATTTTGCAATTCCTAATTATTTCCATAATACCCTTCCTTCTATAGTTAAATATTATAATTGCTTACTTAATTAAAATAATGTTATTATTAGATCTTGACTATTGATTTTTGATAAATCTAATGGTCTAAATTTGGACTTTAGGGGCTTTGTTTAAGCATATGGGCTTTATTGATCATATATATATATATATATGACAAAACTTAATTTGAAAACCATTGTTAATGTGAGAACCATGAGAACCGATCTGAACTGTCCAATTTTCCCTTCTTCAATATCATCACCCACACATGAATTCCTCACATGCACCCTGCCACACTTGATCCTACTCTCTCCATCCATGAATTCCACTTACTAAATCAATGTCTAAGTTTAGTTCTCGCGGTTTGCGCACTAACATTGGTTTTCAAATTAATCTTCATATATATATATATATATATATATATATATATATATATATATATATATATATATATATATATATATATAGGGTGAAGTTCAAACAAGAACTATATTTCGTACGAGAACTGCGAGAACCATTTCTGGCCAACCATTTAATTTCCTGTCGTTTTTATTTAAAGTAAATAGGATAAGGTAGTATGGACATTATTACATTACCCCCACTTTTTTAAAACTAACATATATATCGAGAAGGTGTTAAATTACGAAAATATACCAAATTAACGAGAAAATTATGCTCTTAAGTTTGAGACCGGTCTTGACATATTTTTTTAAAAGAAAAAAAGTCGTGTTTGCTGGGTTTTTTTCCCAGTAGAGCTCGACTGTGCACAAGTGCAAATTTTACATTTTGCACTAGTGCATATTTAAATCTGTGCTGAAAAAACTAGATGATCTGTGCATTATGTGCAAAATTTGCATTTGTGCAAAATATATTTACATCGGCACTGAAAAAACTAGGTGAATCTGTGCAAATGGCGAGCTGTACTAAAAAAAAACCCAGCAAACACAAAAAAAATTTTGAAAAAAATATATCAAGATTGGTCTCAAATTAAAGAGCATAATTATCTCATTAATTTGGTATAATTTTCGTAATTTAACACTTTTCCATTTGATGTATATATTAGTTAAAAATATGTGGGGGTAATATAAAAATGTCCAAACTACTCTTAGTTAATTAAAGATAAGTTTGATTAGTTTAAGGTTATCCATTAACAACTTTTTAATCTCAGCTCTCCATCTCTTTGATCAAGGGCTGTAATTGGTTCTCGTACGAAAAACGGTTCTCGTTTAAACCGTCCCATA